>CAUYLG010024127.1:0-83035 GCA_963573385.1 Cacajao melanocephalus
GAATCTGGTTCTTTGTCTGCTTTTATTTCTTGGTTTCTATTTCTAGATATGCCTTGCAATTGCCTGTTATTTACTTATTTTTGAGACAAAGTCTTGCTCTGACACAATCTCGGCTCACTGCAACCTCCGCCTCCCAGGTTCGAATAATTCTCCAGCCTCAGCCTCCTGAGTATGTGAGACTACAGGCACCCACCACCACACCTGGCTAATTAAAAATTTTTTTTCTTTTTTTTTTTTTCTTTTTTTTATAAAGATGGGGTTTCACCATGTTGGTCAGGCTGGTCTTGAACTCCCGACCTCGGGTGATTTGCCCACCTTGGCCTCCAAAGTGCTTGGATTACAGGCGTGAGCCACCACACCAGGCCATTTTTTTTTTTTGAGACAGAGTCTTGCTCTGTCACCCAGGCTGGAGTGAGTGGCGTGATCTCAGTCCACTGCAACCTCTGCCTCCCGAGTTCAAGCAATTCTCCTGCTTCAGCCTCCCAAGTAGCTGAGATTACAGGTGCCCGCCATCACGCCCAGCTAATTTTGGTATTTTTAGTAAAGACGGGGTTTCACCATGTTGGCCAGGCTGGTCTCGAACTCCTGACCTCGAGTGAACCTCCCTCCTCAGCCTCCCAAAGTGCTGGGATTACAGGCGTGAGCCACTGCACCCAGCTGAAGAGCACCAAGTTCCACTCCCTAGTAGGAACACAGCCGTGTTCTTTATGGCGCTAACATAACACAGGTGCTTAAGACCGTCTATACTGCAGCCTCTCTGCTGGGTGTAAGCTGCGTGAAGGCAGGCCTGCATCTGTGTTGCAGGTAGACCTGGCTCCATCCACTGCTTGGCACAGAGTAGGTGCTCTGCAAGGGTGCAGGGAGAAGTAGGAGGTGTTTTGGCCAACACCCCCCAGACCTGGGAACTCACCGAGGAGGATCTTCTGCTCTTTGCCTTCTGACTGCTCTGGCAGCGGCTCCTCCTGTCCTTCCACATCTCCCCCACTGCTGCCGGCCACAACCGCTTCCATGGACAGCACCGTGTCAGACAGAGTGAGCTCAGATGCCCCGGTGACCTCCTCCTGCTCCCCCTCTTCCTCCTCTAGCACCATGCAGCTGTCTTCCTCCTCCTCTTCCTCCTCTGAGCCCTCGCTTTGCTTCAAGTCCTGGCTGCTGTCCCCTGATTGGAGGCTGCTCTTGTCCATGGGGGCACCCCCGTCGTCTGGAGCCCGCTCCTCGCCCAGGGAGGTCTCACTGGTGCTGCTCTTGTCACTCAGCCGGCCCAGGCTCACAGACTCAGCCTCCTGGGGCTGGGGAGACTCAGTTACATAGAGCCCGGCTTGGAAGTCCTCTGTCTCAGGGAGGTCAGCCTGGTCGTGGAAGCTGACGCCAGACGTGTAGTCTGGCAGCCCCAGGCCCGAGGAGGCAGGAGGCTCCCCATCCATGGGAATCTCCTCCCCGAAAGCACAGGAGCCCGGCCCGGCCCCGGGCAGCCCGCTTTCCTCATCCTCGGCAGCCCCCGCCACGTCCTTGCTCTCCTCCTGGGAGGCCTCCGTGCCTGCCAGCACCTGCAGGACGTGGGGCAGCAGGTGAGTGAGGAAGGCCTGCAGCCCCAGCCGCACCATCAGCTGGGCCACGAAGCAGTCGGTGTACAGGTAGAAGCGGCCATGGAGCTGGCAGGGGCTCTCGTAGGCACCGATGAGAGGCTTCAGGAGGTACTTATTGGCATTTTTGGGGCCCAGTGCCTTGGCAACCGGTTCGAACAGGTACCAGGCAGTGTACACCGCCGTGTGCTCCTCAGACATGAGTGACAGCACAAAGGGCAGCAGGATCTCCAGGCCCTCAGGGGTGATGTCACTCAGCACCGCGCCCAGCTGCTGCCACAGAGCGAACACCAGCTCGCGCCCCTGCGCCTCATCCTCCACGCGCCTCCCCTGGTACAGGAGGATGAATCTGTGCAGCGCGGGGAAGTAGGGCGGGAAGGGAACCACGGAGCTGAAGGGGCTGAGCAGCTGGCCCGGGCAGGGCGGGGGCAGTCCCTGGGAGACAGGCCTGTACTCAAACAGCCGGTCCAGCTTGCCCCTCTCTGCTCCCAGGGGGCCTTCGGGGCCACTCAGCTGCAGGAGTGTGTCCAGCACAGGCTGCAGAGACACAGGGACCTCCTTGGAGTGGCGCGTACAGAGCCCCCGCACGGCCTGGAAGCGCACCCACAGAGGTGCATCGGGCTGCAGCGTCCGCACCCTGGAGGCGAACACCATCTCCGCCAACAGGACGCCCAGCGCCTGCATGTCCCTGTGGAACAGGTGCTGCAGTGGCACGGCCGGCTGACCTCGGGGCTGCCCAGGCACCTCCCACAGGCCCCCGAGGCCCTTGGCCAGGAAGTTGCCCATTTTCTCCAGCTCCTCCAGGGCCTGCACGGGGTGGAAGCCCTCGGGAAGAAGAATCCTTCCCTCCTCGCCCTCCCCGGGGTCTGCCCCAGCAGCTTTATTCCTGCGGCCTGGACGAGAGGCTGAGGCCACCGAGAAAGACAGAAGGCCAGGGGCCGCTTGGCCGGAGAAGGAGGCCAGCTGGTCCCCTGCCTTCCCAGCAAGGGAAATGGAATCCAGAGCCTCTGTGGCCTGCTCCAAGTCCTCTTCTCCTGCCACTGGCCTGTCTCTGGCCCAGGTAGCCTCACAGGGAGTGGCCTCCAAAACTGGCTGGCCTACCCCGTTTGGAAGTTGTCCCGGGTTTCCCATGAAGTCCTCCTGGCCCGCGGTCTCCTGGATGGTCTCGATCAACAGCCTGGGGATGACGGGAGGCTCGGGCAGGAGGGCAAGAGTCCCGGCCAGGCGCTGCGGATGAGGCTGGTCGAAGAGCTGCACCACCCCGTAGCTGGCCAGGTGCGTGTGGGCGTCCACCAGGTGCAGACACACGTTCTTCTCCTTGACCGCCTCCTTGCCCTGGAGTTTGTAGCCAAACGTGAGGTCAATCCAGTGGTGCAGGTCCTGGGACACCTCCCGGCTCTCCAGCAGGGCTCGATGGGCGGCCACGAACTCCTGGCTGGAGCCGCACCAGGACGGCACGTCCAGGTCGGGCATGTCGGGGTGGATGGAGCGGAAGATGGAGGGGTCGCTGTAGAACTCGGGGATGCACTCGTCGGGGGTCCAGCTCTGCATCCGCTCCATGCTGGCCGGATACTCGTGCGGCTCCCACTGCGCCCGCACGTGCCCGCAGAGCACCGCACGAGGAGTGCGCCGAGCCTTGTACACGTAGTACGTGATGTCTGACAGCACGTCGGAGATGTGGTGGGGAACGTGGGGGGGTTCCCCACCGCCCGCGCCCCCTGCCACGAACGCCTGCCGCGTCATCTCGTAGGTGAAGTCCAGCTGCTTATCCCCCTTGTTGAGACGGAACTTGGACTTGCGCAGGTCTCGGAAGCGCCCGTGGGGCGTGGTGAAGTCCACCACCCAGGGCAGCACGGGGTGGTAGTTGGGGTCCCCCGGCCTCCGGCCTGCCAACCGATTCAGCTGCATGAGGTAGTGGAAGTTGCTGATGCGGCCGTGCACCCAGTCCAGCACCAGGCCGCCAAGTTCCTCCTGGCCGGGGGGTGGCCCAGGCTGCCCTGCCCGCTCCTCCTCAGACTTCCTGCCCGCCTCACCCCTTGCCACGGGGGCCTCCTGGCTCTCGTCCTCCTCGGGCCTCTCATACGCACTCAGGTCCAGCCGCAGCTCACTGCAAAGCTTCTCGTCCACGGCGATGTGGTGCAGAGACAGGGCCCCGCACGCCAGCCCCTGGCGGTGACAGGCATCCATGGCCCTCAGCACACGGAAGAGAATGAACAGCATCTTGGCCTGGCTGTTGGTCAGCTTGGCGGGGCTGAAGGTGACCACGTCATGGAGGGAGAACGGCAGGTGAGGGTGAACCACATACAGCATCTCCGGCGACTCCAGCAAGGCCTCAGCCCGTAAAAGACTGGGGCAAGCAGGGCCGCCCCGAGGGGGACAGGGACCTTCTCTGGCATGTGATGGGCACTGGGTGGCTTCACCCACTGGCAGGAAGGAGCAACCGTAGACCCTCTGCAGAGCCTGCCGTACTGACTCCAAGGCAGGGGCTGCCGAGGGCGCAGGGCTGCGACTGTAGGGCTGCGCGTACCTGTGGTATGCGTGGCGCCACAGGTTGCGGTAATTCTGGGCAGCGACGTCCTGCATGAAGCGCGTGAGGGTCTCGGGGCCGCAGGACCCGTCCTCAGAGGCCAGGCCCCCGCCCAGAGGGTAGCACAGTCTCCGCTTCCGCAGCCCGTGCACCTCCACGCGCGTCCAGCCGGGGGGCAGCCTTTGCACCGAGCGCTGCAGGAGAGTCCTGACTTCCGCTTCTGCCAGGCCCTCGGCGCGGGGACAGGGGCCCGGGGGCAGCCGGCGATCGCGGAGGCTGGCCAGCCAGCGCGCAGGCACCAGGGCCACCACGTGGGTGCCCCTCGGGGCCGGCGCCAGCTGCCGGGGATCGATGCTCAGGTCCCTCTCCACGCTCCGGAGCAGCTCCCGCATGTCTGGGCCTGGGAGCGGGTACCCGCCCCCGGCCGGGGTGCTCGGGGTGCCTTCCCGGCCCCCGCTCCCCTGGGCCATCTCCTCCGGGCCGCCCGGGGGCAGCGCGGGGCTGAGCCCGGCCACGGCCCTGCTGGCGACGGCTTCCGGGGTGCCAGGCCGGCAGGGCTGGGATGGGCGCGGGGCGGGGGCGGGGGCGGCTGCGGGGAGCCGGCGACGCAGAGGGGCGGGCGGGGGCGCGATGACCCTCCGCGGGTCCTGCGCTCGCTCCGGGCGCGGCGGGGCAGAGGCGGCCGGGCGCGGGCACCGGGTTCCGCCGTGACGGGTCAGCTGACGCGGGTCACGTGACCGCCCCGGCACGGAAACAAGCGCACGTGGCTCCGGGGTCCTGGCGGGCCCCCGCTTCCGGCCCGCGCCCCGGCCCGCGGGCCCCCGCGCCCCCTCGCGCTGCTCCGCCGGGCTCCGTCCGCTCCCTCCCGGGGCCGAGCGGGTCTCCCGGCAGCTCCAGCCGCCTTCCCACCCCTCCCTGCCCCCTCCAGCTCGCGCCGGCGCGCGGGTCGGGGCGGCTGTGCCCGGAGATGCCAGCCTTTACGGAAAGTGTCAGCCGCGCCACCAGGGGCAGAACCGGGGCGTCTGCGGGTGTTTTTTTTTTTTGTTTTTTTGTTTGAGACTGAGTTTGGCTCTGTCGTCAGGCTGGAATGAACTGGCCCGACCTCGGCTCACTGCAGCCTCCGCCTCCCGGGTTCCAGCGAGTCTCCTGCCTCAGCCTCCCAAGTTGCTGGGACTACAGGCGCCCGCCATCACGCCCAGCTAATTTTTGTGTTTTTTAGTAGAGACGGGCTTTCACCCTGTTGGCCAGGCTGGCCTCGAACTCCTAACCTCAAGTGATCTGCCGCCTCGGCCTCCCAAAGTGCTGGGATGACAGGCGTGAGCCACCGCGCCCGGCCCCAACTGGGACTTTGACATGGAATCCCCTTGGCGCCTCCATGCCGCCTTGCATAGGAAGGAGCTTCTTAATCTTCCCAAGTACTTCAACAGGAACATTCCATTTGGCCCTCCCAGCACATTCTGTGAAGCAGTGAAGACAGTTATTACTGTTTATATTTTACAGGTGTTGACCAAGAACTGCTGAAGAGGCTTGTCGGCGTGGCGGAAAGGAGACTCAGAAGCTGGTGTCAGACTTCTTTCTGCTCTGGAGCACTCCCTCCTGACATCCCTCCCACCGCCTGTGAAAAAAACAAAACGAAACCCTGGGCCATCTTAGCAAAAAGCGAAACCCAGAGGCCTGGCGTTTTGGGGAGGAAACGTTCCCCAAGACTTCCTGCTGAAGATGGCCTCTGCAGTACCACCGAGCCTGCCAGCTGCGGTCAGAGCCTTGCAGATGGCACTGTGGCCGGGGGGAGGGCGAGGTACAGGACACGGAATAGAAACCAGAGAGCTGGCACCAAAACTGCGTGACTCTTTCAAGCGGTCGCAGTTGTGACTCATCCGCAGGACAGATAGACCATTGTCTACAGTGAAACCACTGGCCCTGTTTCTTTTCTTTTTTCTTTTTGAGACGGAATCTTGCTCCGTCACCCAGGCTGGAGTGCAGTGGCGCGATCTTGGCTCATTGCAACCTCCGCCTCCCGAGTTCAAGCAATTCCCCTGCTTCAGCCTCCCAAGTACCTGGGACTACAGATACCCACCACCATGTACCGCTCATCTTTGTATTTTTAGTAAGGATGGGGTTTCACCATCTTGGCCAGGCAGGTCTCAAACTCCTGACCTCGTGGTCCACCCTCCTCAGCCTCCCAAAGTGTTAGGATTACAGACGTGAGCCACTGAGCCTGGCCTGGCCTTGTTTCTTTGTCTCCCTCTTAGGAGAGAGTTTGTCTCTTGTAGGAGTTTGGTGTACGGGTGTGAAGGTCCCAGAAAGGCACTTAAGAAAATGAAAGGCCTGATGAGGGAGAAAACAGGAATGGCTCCGCCAGGATGTGATTTCATCTGTCTCCTCTCCGAGGGTAGCTGGAGCCTCTGATGTGCTTGGTCATATGACTTTGAGCAGTAATAACTTAGAACCAGCATGTATGGGAGCACTTCCTAGGATCCAGTCACCTCTTACGCATTTTCCATACCCTGTTTTGTGTAATCCTCACCACCCTTTTAACAAGATTTGCTTTTTGTTTTTTGTTTTTGTTGTTGTTGCTATTTTTGAGACAGTCTCACACTGTCGCCCAGGCTGGAGTGCAGTGACGCGATCTTGGCTCACTGCAACCTCCACTTCCCAGCTTCAAGCGATTCTCCTGCCTCAGCCTCCCACGTAGCTGGGATTACAGGTGTCCGCCACCAGCTAATTTTTCGCATTTTTAGTAGACACAGGGTTTCACTGTGTCGGCCAGGCTGGTCTCTATCTCCTGACCTCGAGATCTGCCCACCTTGGCCTCCCAAAGTGCTGGGATTACAGGTGTGAGCCACCGCTCCTGGCCATTTTGTTTTGTTTTCTGGGGTTTTTTTTAGGTTCATAAATAGAACAATTTTTGTTTTTGTTTTTTTTTAAAGACAGAGTCTCACTCTATTGCCCAGGCTAGAGTGCAGTAGCCTGATCTCAGCTCACTGCAGCCTTGACCTTTAGGGCTCGTGAATGTCCCACCTCAGACTCCCAAGTAGCTGGGACTACAGGCAGTGGCTAATTTTTTGTATTTTTTATAGAGACAGGATCTCCCTGTGTTACTCAGGCTGGCCTCAAACTCTTGGGCTCAAAGGGCTAAGATTACTGGCGTGAACCATCGTGCCCAGCTTAAGAAGATATTTTTATGCCCACTTTAGGATAAGGAAGCTGACTGATTACCTTAGGTAACTCACTCAAGGTCATGTAAGAAGATAAGAAGCAATAGTGCCAGGACTCACACTCAGGCCTGTCTGATTCTAAAACCAGTGTTCTTGGCCAGGCACAGTGGCTCACACCTGCCATCCCAGCATTTTGGGAGGCTAAGGTAGACAGATCGCTTGAGGTCAGGAGTTCGAGATCAGCCTGGCCAACATGGTGAAACCCCATCTCTACAAAAAATACAAAAATTAGCTGGACATGATGGTGGGTGCCTGTAATCCCAGCTACTTGGGAGGCTGAGGCAGGAGAATCACTTGAACCTGGGAGGTGGAGGTTGCAGTGAACCGAGATCACGCCACTGCACGCCAGCCTGGGCAACAGAGCAAGATCCATCTCAAAAAATAATAATAATTTTAAAAATAGGCCGGACATGGTGGCGCACACCTGTAATCCCAGCACTTTGGGAGGCTGAGCCGGGAGGATGGCCTGAGGTCAGAAGTTCGAGACCAGTCTGACCAACATGGAGAAACCCCATCTCTACTAAAAATACAAAATTAGCTGGGCCTGGTGGCAGGTGCCTATAGTCCCAGCTACTTGGGAGGCTGAGGCAGGAGAATCACTTGCAACCGGGAGGTGGAGGTTGCAGTGAGCCGAGATCACACTACTGCACTCCTGGCCTGTACTCCAGCCTGGGCAACAATTGCAAAACTTCGTCTCAAAAAAAAAATAAATAAAATGAAACCAGTGTTCTCTGTGTTCCTTGGTTGTGCACTGTGTGTTTTTCACCTGGGGAATGAAGTTTCCTGTCACAATTGCACAACCCCAACTTTGATTTTGGTTTTTTTTTTTCTTAAGACGGGGTTTCACCATGTTGGTCAGGCTGGTCTTGAACTCCTAACCTCAGGTGATCCGCCCACCTTGGCCTCCAAAGTGCTTGGATTACAGGCGTGAGCCACCATGCCTGGCCAGATTTTGGTTTTTTCTTTTGAGATGGAGTCTCTCACTTGTCGCCCAGGCTGGAGTGCAGTGGCATGATCTCAGCTCAGGGCACCCTCCACCTCCCGGGTTCAGGCGATTCTCCTGCCTCAGCCTCCAGAGTAGCTGGGATTAGAGGCAACCACCACTGCGCCAGCTGAGTTTTGTGTTTTTAGTAGAGACGGGGTTTCACCATGTTGGCCAGGCTGGTCTCGAACTCCTGACCCCAGGCGATCCCCAGCTTTGGCCTCCCAAAGTGCTGGGATTACAGGCTTGAGCCACCGCGCTCGGACCAGAGGATATGTTTTTGATGGTCAGGAGGTAGTGCCTGCTTCTCAGTACCAATAGAATTGGCTGGGTCCATCTGTTCTTTGCGCTGGTCTCAGTTTACCTAGATTGAGCAGGCACTAGTTTTTCTGTCTGCAAGTCTGTGTGTGCCCTGCCCTCTAGTGGTTTTGGGGTTACACTGCAGCAGTGACCTTGAGTGTACCTAATTTTACCTCTTGCAATTTTCCTTTCCTCTCTAGAATAGAGGTGTCCTTGCAATATTGGGAACTGGTGCACTGGAATTCCTGGGGTATTCAGGGGCAACGTTGGCCTGATCTGAGCCCTAGAACAGTAGTTTTCAAACTTTAGGGCCTAATTCTTTTTTTGAGACAGAGTCTCGCTCTGTCGCCAAGGCTGGAGTGCAACAGCCCGATCTCTGCTCACTGCAACCTCCGCCTCCCAGGTTCAAGCGATTCACTCCTGCCTCAGCCTCCCTAGTAGCTGGGATTACAGATGCCTGCCATCATGCCCGGCTAATTCTTGTATTTTTAGTAGAGACGGGGTTTCGCCATGTTGGCCAGTAGGTCTCAAATTCCTGACTTCAGGTGATCCACCCGCCTTGGCCTCCCAAAGTACGGGGATGACAGGTGTGAGCCACCACACTCGGCCCTGTAGGGAATAATTCTAATTCCGTAGTCTGGAGTGAAACCCAGGTATCTACATTTGTAACAAGTCCCCCAGGTAATTCTGATGCAGCGATCCTCAGGCTGCATCTTGATAAGTAACGTTCTGTAACAGCTCTCCTCCAGAATTTCCCTCTCACTGCCCCCAGTAAGAGTTTTCTCTGAGTCCCAATGCAAGCACCCTTGGGGTTTGGGGAATCTCAGACCAAATGAGCCCCTCCCCTTGGCCAACTCGGTGTTGGGTTTCCAGGAGACCATGTCTTGGAGAGTCAGGGAGGAAGGATGCAGCTGGCCAGCAGTCAGCCCATGTGGAGTGGGGTCAGCTCTTGCTAGTCTGGCAGGGAGAGAAGTAAAGGAAGCTAACAGTTAGTGCACCAACTGCCCACCAGTGTGGCAGGTACTGTGCTAGGTGTTTTCAAATTAATTTTTTTTTCCTTATTTTTGAGATGGAGTCTCACTCTGTCACTTAGGCTGGAGTGTAGTGGCGCCATCTTGGCTCACTGCAACCTCCGCCTCAGCCTCCTGAGTAGCTGAGACCAGAGATGTGCACCACCACGCCTGGCTCATTTTTTGAATTTGGGTAGAGACAGGGTTTCATCATGTTGCCCCGGCTGGTCTCGAACTCCTGAGCTCAAGCGATCTGCCTGCCTCAGCCTCCCAAAGTGCTACGATTACAGGTGTGAGCCACCTCGCCCCGCCATTTAAAAAAAATATTTTTTTTAAGAGACACAGGCCAGGCAAGGTGGCTCATGCCTGTAATCCTAGCTCTTTGGGAGGTCGAGGTGGGCAGATCACAAGGTCAAGAGATCGAGACCATCCCGACCAACATCAGGAAACCCCGTCTCTCATAAAAAACACAAAAAAATTAGTTGGGCGTGGTGGTGCACGCCTGTGGTCCCAGCTACTTCAGGAGAATCGCTTAAACCCGGGAGGCGGTGGCTGCAGTAAGCCAAGATTGTGTCACTGCACTCCGGCCTGGCAACAGAGCAAGACTCCGCCTAAAAAAAAAAAAAGACAGGCTCTTGCCATGTTGTCCAGGCTGGTCTTGAACTCATGGGCTCAAAGTGACCTACCTGCTTTGGCCTCCCAAAATGCTGGGATTATAGGTATGAGCCACTGTGCCTGGTCAAATTTTTAATTTAAAAAAAAATGTTTAATTATTGAAACCCCTGCAACAAACCTCGAATCTCTTATTCACCGTATTTTGTAGCTAAGGGGAAATTATCTGTAATCAGTTCACAGCTAGTAAGAGCTAGAATTTAAATCTAAGTTTGCCTAACTCAGTAGTTCTCAAGTGGAGGAGATTTTGGCCCCCAGGAAACATTGGGTAACTTCTGGAGATACTTTTGGTTGTCAAAACTGGGAGCTGGGGGTGGCTGGGTGTTGCTGCTGACATCAAGGGCGGAGGCCAGGGACTGCGCGGATGTCCTGCTGTGCACCAAGTACCTTCCCACAAGAAATTCTCCTACTGAAAATGCTGTTAAAAGTCAAGCTCTGAATGAAGAGACCCCCAAACAGGCTTTGTGGGAGCAACATGGATGTTTATTCACCCAGGTGCGGGCAGGCTGAGTCCAAAAACAGAGTCAGCGGAGGGCGGTGGGATAGGAGTTGGTTTTATAGGTTGAGGTAAGCAGTGGAAGGTTACAGAAGTGACAGTTTAGGGCGGTTTTTGCAAGCTGGGAGGGGGCCGTAGGGTCTGAAGTCACGAGGTTGACCAAAGTCGGTTACAAAGCCCAATTGCCTTATCAATTGAGGCGGGAATAAGGAACCACAGAAGAATGCTTCAAGTTAATTAGGTGCTGCAAGGGTTGGTCATTCTTTCCCTCTTCGTGGTCTTCCAGTTACTTCAGATTTTCTGCTTCCAGGAGGCCATCCTGGGGTGTCCTTGCGGGTCACGGGGGTCGCCACGGCTCCACTTAGGGTATGGCCTATGGTGCAGCTGTAGGCCATTCAAAGAACCTTGCGAATGCCAGTGGGTGCTGATGTTGAAAAACCCTGGACTCTAAGCCTGTGCTTTTGGCCTTGAGGGTGGGGTCAGTGTGCAGAAGAAAATGGAAAAGGGCCACCCCAAGGGCCTTGAGTGGGAAGGGGATGGGATTGCGATGCTCAGGGTAATGGAGAATCGGGGCCCCTGGTGAGGTGTCTTTCTTCCAAGCTTGGCCTGGGCCCTGCTCCATTTCTCCCAGCCTTGCCAAGTCAGCCTAGGACTTCATACTAAGCTTGTCCTGGTGTGACCCTAACTCCCAACTCAGGGTTGGGGCAAATATTTACCTGGGTCTTCCTGCAGCACTTCCCAGCCTACGACACTGGCTTCTGCGGCCAACGTGTCCCACCTGGAGTCCTTCAGCAGTTCCCCGTTAGCAATTAGGAGCCTTGCTCTGGGGGGTGGCTACATGGGCAGGGCACCGCTGAAAGCAAAAAACAGAGCCGCTCAGGGAGCAGGTGGCAGCCGAGAACAGTTAGAAGTGGAGTGAATGGGCAAAACCAGAGCATCCCATCAGCAGGCCCCTGTCCAGGGGGGAATGGAGTAACTCTGAAGCAGGAAAGGCCACAAACAAGCCTCTGGAACACCGACCTGGGAAGGAAGGGGTGGTTTATTCAGCTGGGAGCTTCGGTAGGCCTGAATGCCCTAATAGCGCAGATCCCCAACAAAGAAAATCCTTGCCCTTTTAAAGGCTTACAACTCCAGAAATTACATGCGAAAGCGTCTTCATCCGTGAAGTAGGCGTAGGGTGTATGACTTAGGTGGGGGTGTGATCATGTTTAAGTAAAAACAGTGCCTTCCAGAAAGGTTCCTCCACACCCACCCTACCTGTGAAGTATAGATGGGATTGTGGTTAGCAGTGGGGGTCTCATCCTTAACCTGTCGGGCGGCACCATCAGTCACTCCTCTTGCTGACTTCTAACTTCTCCTTTTGAGATGCAATGTAGAGGGCTGAAGGCGAAACGGCCTTAGAAGCGGAAGAGGATTAATGGTCTCCTTCCTTAACTCGAGTAGAAGTCAGGGGCCGCTGGCCTGGGAAGCAGCGTTCTGAACCGCTGGCTTGCTTCCCATAGCGATTCCTCCTCCCCAAGCTGGGTCCTCAGGGTCACTGCACCCTCCCCAGCGCCAGCCACCATTCTGAACCTCCCCAGTACTGGCCTCCCCCTAGACCAGGGAGAGTCTAGGCCAGAGGGTCTGAATTGACAGTGCCAACAGGAAATACCTCTTTCCAAGCCCAGAACCTCTGAAGCACTGAGGAGCAGATGGGGGCTGGGGTTGGGGGAGTCAGTCTTGGAGTGATGGGGGTAAAGAAAGATCATACAATCACATCCCCCATGTTCTTCTTTCCTTCGCCACCCATGGGGGTGGATCAGGGGATGGAGGAGGGTAAGCAAGGAGGAGGATGTGGTAACAGCTGATTCGTCCCCGGAGGTCACACTTTCCAACAATCAGCTGTTACTGGGACGGAAGGCAGGAAGTTTCCTTAAAGGCGCAATGTTCTGAACGCAGGCTCAGAATTCTGGAGCTCCGAGGAACCTCATCAATTACCTGATGGAGCGAGTATTTATCATAGGGAACGATCTCTCCCTCCAGCTCATCTCTCCTGCTCAGTGACTCTCAGATTCTCTTTGGAGCTTAAGGAAAAGTCATGGATTTCAGTCCACACGTTCCTCTTCGGGGGGGTCGCGGGGAGTGATGAGTTGGGGCAGGTCTCAGGCTTGCCCCTTTAAAAAAGCGGACCAGCAGCTTTTGCCAAGTCATTGGGTTCATTTCAGTTTGTGCCCATCCCCCGCTCACCTAGACTCTGATTGGCCCCTGGAGCAGGAGCAGCCTGCTCATTGGTCTCCACCTTTGAAATCTCCTCCCTAAGTAGGCCTGAGTCAGTGAAGAGCTTTGGAGGGCGGGACTGAATAGGGGTTAATGGGAGGATGCGATGGCTGACCATTTGCACTTTGGCATGGCCCATCCCCTAATTTCTGACCAGAAGCCCTCCCTCTACCATAAGGTGAGGGCTGTGCTATGAATCTTTTGTTAGGAGGCTACCTCTTGGGAGGCTGAGACTGGGGAGAGACATCCAAGAAAAAAGCCTCCTCTGGTTAGGAAGGGCCCCCAGGAGGAGCAGGCTGGACTGGGCTGGGCGAGGTGGGCATCCTCCCTCCTCCAAAAGCCGCAGAGTCTCTGCCGCCCTGGTGGCTGATGCTCTGCCCACTCCTGCTCTTGGGTCAGCTCCACCTTTCCTTAAAGAGCTAGAGCGTCCTGCGGAGGCCGGCGAGTCCATTTGGGGGATGTCTTAAAGAAGCACTCACGGCTCCAACACGGAGGGGCGGTCGCCCTTTAAGGACTTCCCTGGGCTGGATTCCGAGCTCAGTTTAAAAATGCCAACTCACAGAGCGCGCTGGGTTCTGGGAATGAGGGCGTCGGGCTGCGAACTACACGGACCAGCATGCACTGCAAACGCAGACGCCGTGACTTTCGCCTGCTCTTTAGGACTGTCGTTTGACGTAGCGCTTTTCCAAGCAGGTCGCTGACGCGGAAGGCTGGGCCACGCCTTTCCGTCTATTGGCCGGCTCGGGAGTTGGCGGGCGTGGCTTGGTGCAATGCCGCCTGGCAAAGGGGTGGCCTCCTTGCCAATCAGAGCCGGGGCGCCCGGAGAGGCGGGATCAGGGCGAGGCCCCGGCGCCCCCGAGGGGGCGTGGCCACGTTGCCCAGCAGTGGGCGGTGATTGGCCCCGGACGGCGCTTTCGCAGCTCGTGCGTCACGACGCCGCCAGCTGATCGGAGCCTGGAGCCGGTGTGTGCTGGGCGCCGAGAAGAGACAGCGCCGCCGGCCGTGGGGAGCGGACGCGGTGATTTGCTCCCCTCCGCGCAGCAGCCCCCACACCCAGCACCAGGTGGGTGTGAGCTGACGACCCGGTCACGCAGCGGGAAGCCGCGGCGACGGGATGGAGGGCGAAAGTGGGGTCCGGGCGGCCACACCCTGCCCTTCCGTGGAGGAAAGAGGGGGCGGCGGGGGCAGGGGCGCTGCGGCGAGAGGGGCCTGGACTGGCCGGGCGAGTGTGTCAGGAGCGCCGAAGAAAGAGTCCGGGGTGGGAGTCGTGGCGGAAGGGCCGGCGGAGTAGCGGCCGGCGGGGGGGCGGGAAGCGGAGGGGCCGGAGGGCCGGGGGCGGCTCACCCGGCGCCCCCCGGTCTGAGGATACAGGGACCGGCCGTCTAGCCTGGGGAGGGTCTGGATCCCCCGAACGGGCGGCGAGGAGGGTCTTTGCCGCTACCGGCGTTGACTGGGTCAGGGCCAGTTCAGCGCCCTGGCAGGGAAGGGGTCTCTGGGCGGGCCGGCCCCTCCTCTCGCGCTCTCCGGGGGATGTTATGTAAGGGGGGAGGGGAGACGAGTAGGGGGCGGCGGTGCCGGGGCCTTATGCAACCCAAAGGTTAGGGTTTCACCGCGGTCGGGCGGGGGGAAGAGGGCAAGAGGAGGGCCTGGAAACTCTAACCCCCCCCTCCCCAGACTAACTGGCCGTCTTGGGCCGAGAGAAGGTCACCTCTGCACCTCCCCCCAGCCTGTCCTGTCGTGAGGCCCCTAGCCCAGACCTGGCCCTGACTGCCTGGGAAGCCGGCTGGCTGGGTGGGGCGCCTGGGTTAGTCATCACTGGGCTGCCTCTCTCCCCACCTCCCGGCCAACTCTTGGCCCCTCCCCATGGCCTAGGCTGTCGCCCCCACCTCCCTCCGGCCCTGGTTCCTGCCTCCAACTCTTTTGGCCTGTCATCCTGGCTGTCAGACTGGACTAGGAGCTGTCAGAGTGCCAGGGGGTTGATGGAGCAGCTGGTCAGAGGGTCAGTGCCCTGGGCCCACCCCACCCTGCAGCCAAGGGCACCTGCTTGGCACAGACTCTCAGCAGCTGCCGAGTCCTCTAGGCTGAACGGAGCCATCTCAGACAGAGGAAAGTCGGACAGAGTTGGACTGGTCACCTAGGGGAAGGAAGACACCACAAAGTTCACGCCTCCCAAGAGGGTTTCGGAATTTGAACCGCGCCCCGTATCCCCAAATTTTTCTTACACTCTGAGTGTGAAAATTCCAAGGCAAGACCGCACGGCCCCTCTGCCTGGCGTGGGCCATGCCCTTGGACCGAGTGTCGGCACACACCCGCCCTCCCCAGCGCACATCCCCCGAGCCTGCCACGCCCCCAGCCCCTCCCTGGGCCATGCTGCAGGGCCCGGCTTTTCCTGCTGATTCATGCGTTGGAACTGTGGGGGCGGGGCTCGCAACTTGGAACAAAGTTCAGACATGGAGGGGCCGGCAGACAGCCTGGAATTCATACCAGATGTACCCGGAATGCGCAAGCGGAATGCCTGGCATCTGAGAGGCCTGGGGAAGCTGCCCAGCCACCCTGCCCGTCCCTCCCTCTCCTCCAGCTTGTGGTCCCCTGTCCGCCCCCTCACGGCCCCAGGAGCCTCTGCTGACCTTCTTTCCAGTGCTAGACTTCCTCCCTTCCTCGCTTTTCCCCAACCCAGGGCCCCAGCACTCTCCTTCCAGCTCAGCTCCCTGGGAACCAGTCAGTTGGGCTGATCCCTGAACTCACATTTCTGGACCTGAGGTACCACACTTCTAGCACCTGGGTGCTGGTGGGGTGTGTCCAGGGTCTCAGGCCCGGCCCTGCCTGAATGCTGAGGAGGCTGGGCCCCGGGGGCTGCTAGGGCAGGGGAGGGCAGAGCTGGACTGGGTTTGTATAGACTCCAGTTCTGGAAAGAAGAGCAAAGGGTCTGTTAGAGCTGCCTCTAGCCGCCTGCCGAAGTTAACAGCGTCTGCAGGCCCAGGTCAGAGCTGCAGCCCTTCCCTAGAAGCTTGAAGGTCTGTCGGCCGGGTGGGACTCTGATGGCCAGTGGGTCAGTGTCCCTGCAGCCGGCCTTGCTCACTCGCTCCCATTGTTCTTCCCTCTCCCTTTAGGAGCCTGTGCCTCTCACCCCTCACCTGGCTGAGCCGCAGTAGTTCTTCAGTGGCAAGCTTTATGTCCTGACCCAGCTAAAGCTGCCAGTTGAAGAACTGTTGCCCTCTGCCCCTGGCTTCGAGGAAGACAAGGAGGAGCCGCTTTCCGCAGCATCTGGACGGTGACAGAACTGGGGCTGGGAAGGTCCGAACGGCAGGGTTGGTGATACGTTTTGGGAAAGAGAGCCTTTGCCCAGATTGGCCCAGCAAGGAGCAGTTTTAGATTAGCGACACTGGCTGACCCGAGGAGGAGAAGGTTCAAACAACCCAAGGTTAGTTGGTCTTTGTGTGACGGTGGGAAGAAGTCGAGAGAAGAAAACTCTGTCTACCCGACTTCCTTCTTGACCCTCCTTCCTTATCTTCCGTCCTTCCCCACTGGCCTTTCCAGACAAGGTTCAAAAGTAAGTTCACTCTTCAGGGAAAAGTGACGCTAAAACTCGGGTGCAAGCAGGCATCCTTCTGCTCTTACTTTTTTTTTTTTTTTTTGACATGGAGTCTAGCTTTGTCGCTAGGCTGGAGTGCAGTGGCATGATTCTGACTCACTGCAACCTCCGTTTCCCGGGTTCAAGCGATTCTCCTGCCTCAGCCTCCCAAGTAGCTGGGACTACAGGCGTGCGCCACCATGCCCAGCTAGTTTTTGCATTTTTACTAGAGACGGGGTTTCAGCATGTTGGCCAGGATAGTCTCGATCTCTTGACCTTCTGGTCCGCCTGCCTCGGCCTCCCGCAGTGCTGGGATTATAGGCGTGAGCCACTGTGCCCGACTTCTTTCTGCTCTTACTTTTCCCTGCATTTCCTCAGGCTGGCCCAGACTCTAGACTTGTGGGCATCTACCTGTATCTGGGACCCTTAGATCTCCTATCTGTTTCTCCACCTGTGAGATGGGGAGTCACACAGATGAGCGGGCGTGAGGGAATCAGAAACCCACCTGTGTAGACTCAGAACCTGGGCTCGCCTCCCCCTGTGGGTGGGAACAAAACACCTTTTCACATAAGCTGTTGTCCCTCCCCCATCCCTGACACCATCACCCAGGAGCTGAGGGGTAATGGGGAGCTGGAGGAAGACACCACAAAGTTCACACCTCCCGAGAGGGTTTCGGAGTTTGAACCGCACCCTGTGCCCCCAATCTTTGTTACACTCTGAGTATAGGAATTCCAAGGCAAGACCGCCCGGGCCCTCAGAGTTAGACAAATGCAAGGAGCTAGGAGAAGCTCATGACGTCCCCACGCAAGGGCGGCCCCAGGCTTCCCCTGCCATCCAGGGCAGGACAGCAGCCCCAGGGGACTGTACCTGCTGCCCTGCCGCTTTCCTCATTTTCTCTCCAGGGTGGTAAGCGGTCCCCAGCTCAGGCCTGTGCAGACAGGAAATTCTCCCCTCCAGCCAGCAGGGGAGACGGGTTATGGGATGTGACCTCCTGGATATCAGGCAGTGTGAACCTGCCACCTCCAGCTCCGATCCAGTCTCGCTCAGGGGCGACAGGAAGCTGTCTGTTGGCTTTGGTGGGAGGGGAGGTGCCGGGAGCTCTGTCTTCTCCGGCTGTGGAGAAGAGTACACCACAGAACCCTGCCTTTCTGCGGCCACGCTGAGGGCAGGCTGTGTGGGGGCCGTGTCGACAGGGTGGATGGACTCGCGGGCCGCAGCAGAGGCCGCTCTGTCCCTGGACGTTGCCTCCGTCCTTTCTTCTCCTTGCTTCACTGGCCACAGTGTCTCCCTCCAGCCCTCGGCATGTGCCGCTGCCATCTTCCCCCGTCACGGAGCAGAGGTGAGGAAAGGCAGCTTGGGAACCACAGGGTCCTCCCTGGGCATCCAACAGAGGCGCCCATAAAGGCCGGAGCACCCCAAGAAGAGGGAGCACAGCCAGCCTCCATTGACAGCAAGCCTCCAGCCCTCCTACTTTGATCCCCATTTCTCTCCCGTCTTTCTGCCTCGGAGATGGGACACCGTCGTGCGGTGCCCTGCGGCTTCAGCGCCCTACTTCCTCCTCCCAGCCTGTAATGTTTATATAAGCAGCCTCAAGGACCGAGAGCCAGCTGTGGAAGGACACACACAGGAAATTCATAAAGGAAATTCTAATGGGTAAAACCCCGAACAAAATGGATGCTTCATTAGTAATTAAAGAGAGGCAAATAGAGCTGAAAGCGTTTTTCCCTTAGCAAACCATCACAGAAAAAAATAAGACCCAGTATTGGCAAAGAGACTGCTAAAATAACATACTCATACATTACGTGTGGGAGGAGGGATTGGTGCCTAAAAGCTTCCATGTCCCTTGACCTACTAATTCTATCTTTGGGAATTGATCCTAAGAAAATAATTAAGGATTTAGTTAGTTATAAGATGTTCATCCCAGCGCTGCGATGGAGAAAAATGGGAGGCAATGGTGTGGTTGGGGATTCATTCCTTTTCTGCTGTAATGAAAGTTTGCAATAGGGGATTGCTTAAGTAAATTATTGTATCTCCATCCAGATGGTGGAGTACTGCACAGACATTAAAAGTCGTGTAAAAGAACATCTGACAGAAAAATGCTCCTTGAATATTAAGAGGTTGTAAAAAATAGTGCATGTTATATGATCTCAATTTTGTTTTTTAAAATCTGGGTTTATACTGACTATTTACATAAAAGAGATAAAGACTGAAGGCATACTAAAAAATGTTTACTGGTTATTTTTGGAAAGTGGAATAAAGTCATTGTGATTTTCATCTTTGGTTTTTCTGTAATTTCCAAATTTTCTACATGAATGGTGTATGACTTTCATATAATAAATATAATTTAAGAGATCAGTGTTTTTCTTTAAAGCTTTGGAGAAGTGGGTGTAGGAGGGAGGGAAGACCTCGGCTTTCTGGTGAGAAGCTTTGGTTGGGGCGCCTCCTGGTTGATGAACTTAATTCTTTGAAGTAGCTGGAATCCTCCCTCTCAGCCTACAGGAAAGCAGCTCTGGATTGCTGGCTGTCCGCCAGGTAAAGAGGGGTGGAGTTGGGTAGCTGGAAGCAAGGCACAGACCTGTAGCTCTTCAGGTGGTGAGGGGCTGGGGAGGCTCTTCCTCTTAAGGCTGGGTGGAGGGTTCTAGAATCTTAACAGCCCTGCTACTGAAAGCACGACAGCTCTGTCTCTTCTGACCGCCCCGGCCTTGGAGGGACCCCGTGTTACCTTTTCTTGCCCTCGGATTGAAAGATACTCTATCCACCCAACTGGTACCAAAGCTCCTGGGGAAGGGGTGCTTCTCAGGACTCTGGCAGCCAGCGGTTCCCTTTTGCCTCCTCTTCCTGATAAGGCTCCCCCGTGGGGCCGAAAAAAATGCCGCGGGGCGGGGTGGGGTCCACTGGGTCGCTTCTCCAACGGGGGGGCTCCTGGGGGTTGGGGGGCAAACTCCTGGAGTTACAACTTTGCTGGGTACGTTGCAGGCCTGGAAACCTCAGGAGACAGAAGGGGTGGCTCCAAGAAAGCGCGGCGCCCAGTCCCCACCCCCGACGCCGGGAGGGAAGGGCGGGGCGGCGGTCAGGCGCGCGCAAACCTCCGCCTTCCAGGTGGCGGTGGCTGGTGAGGACGCTCAGCAGGTGAAAGGCGCGGAGTGGGGAAGAGGAGGTCAAGGGTCGCGGGGTGGGGCCGGGAGTGTCAGGCGAGGTGAGACTGGAGACCCCAATCTGCAGCTCCGAGCGCTTCAGGACGCACGTAGCTGGGGAGGTGCCCCGTTGCAGCGCGCGGTCTGGTGCCCGGGGCGCCCGGAGCCCCCGAACCGCTCTCCCGGGCTGGGGCGGGACGCCACCGGTTGCCAAGGCCCGGGGACGGTGGCCCCGCGGTTGCTCCAATCACCGTTCAGCCCGAGGAACGGGGCGTGGACC
Source organism: Cacajao melanocephalus (assembly GCA_963573385.1). Lineage (NCBI taxonomy): Eukaryota > Metazoa > Chordata > Mammalia > Primates > Pitheciidae > Cacajao > Cacajao melanocephalus. The sequence goes on from CAUYLG010024127.1 coordinate 20,030, forward strand.
CGGGGAAAAGTTCCTGCGGATCCCGAAGGCGGGGCGCGGCGGGGCGCGGGGGAGGGCGCCCAGCCCTGCCGGGTAGTGGGTCCCCAGTCCCCGCGGGGCCGCTGCTGCTTCCCGGCCGAGAGCGCGGGCGCCGAGGGGATCCCCCGGACCCCCCCCGCCGGGCCATGGCGCCCGCGGGGCTCCTCGTGACTGGCGCCTCCTTCCTGGCGTTCCGGGGGCTGCACTGGGGGCTGCGGCTGCTGCCCACGCCGAGACCCGCCGCTCGGGACGGCTGGCGGTGGCGGAACCTCTGCGTGTCCCTGCTGCACAGCCTGCTCTCGGGGATCGCGGCGCTGCTTGGGTGCGGGCTTAGGGGTTCGAGGTGCACCGGGCGAGGGTGGGGGCGGAAGGCTGAGGTCGGGAGACCCGGAGTGGAGACTGGAGTGGGGGCGCGCGTGGCAGGAGGGCGGAGCCGGGGCTTCGGGGGGCTGACCATGCCTCCCCCGTGCCCCCAGGCTGACCCTGCACCCTCAGATGGCCGCCGACCCCATCCAGAGTCACCCCCGCTGGGCCCTGGTGCTGGTAGCGGTGTCTGTAGGTGAGTCTGCAGGGAAGGCTGGGGGATGGGGGGAGGGGGGCAGCCTCTGCGGTCCTGCGAGGTCCCTTTCCTCTCCCCCATGGGGGTTAAATGTTCCTGAAGGCTTTACCCAGGGAAACGTAAGAACTGGGAGGGGTGGGGGCTGGAAATCCGCTCTAAGCCACCCAGCTCTGGAGAAGCCTAAGCCCCCACCCCCTCGCCCAAAGGTTATTTCCTGGCCGATGGAGCTGACCTGCTGTGGAACCAGCCCCTGGGCAAGACCTGGGATCTCCTATGTCATCACTTGGTGGTGAGACTCTGAAGGGAGAAGCCAGACTGGGGGGAGCCCTGTCCCACCTGAGGCTCCCAATCTCTCTTCATTCTTCTTTTTCTTTTTTTTTTTTTTCTGAGATAGAGTCTCACTCCGTCGCCCAGGCTGGAGTGCGATGGTGGCATCTCAACTCTGCAACTGTCGCAGCCCGGGTTCAAGTGATTCTCCTGCCTCAGCCTCCCATGTCGCTGGGATTACTGGTGCACGCCACCACGACCAGCTAAGTTTTATATTTTTAGTAGGGACAGGATTTCGTCATGTTGGCCAGACTGGTCTCGAACTTCTGACCTCAGGTAATCTGCCCGCCTCGGCCTCCCAAAGTGCTGGAATGACAGGCGTGAGCCACCACGCCCGGCTCTCTCTTCATTTTTCTGTCCTATCACTTCCCAGAGCCTCTGCCCTCAGCTGGTGCTTTGCTCCCCAGTCTTAGGCTGAGTTAGAGGGAGGAGGTGCTCCTGGCCACAGCGGGGGAGTCCAGACACCCAGCATGCAAGGGCACCCAGCATGCCTGGGGAGTTCTGGCCCCCCAAGGGTGTCCAGCTGGTCACAGAAGTGTGGACTATGGAGCTTTTCTGAGAAGAGGAAGCGTTGGTATAGGGTGTGGGCATGGGGCATGGAACCCCAGGAATGGGAAGTTAAGAAGGGTGAAGGGGTGAGACAGCCCCTTCCTGGGCCAAGCCTCGTTCCATCTGTGCAAGGGTTGGGTTTTTTGTTGTTGTTGTTGTTTTTAAAGATGGGGTTTCACCATGTTGGTCAGGCTGGTCTTGAACGCCCGACCTCAGGTGATCTGCCCGCCTCAGCCTCCCAGAGTGCTGGGATTACAGGCGTGAGCCGCCGCGCCCGGCCTATTTTTTTTTTTTTGACAGTGTCTTGCTCCGTCGCCCAGGCTGGAGTGCAGTGGCACGATCTCGGCTCACCACAACCTCTGTCTCCCGGGTTCAAGCAATTCTCCTGCCTCAGTCTCCTGAGTAGCTGGGATTACAGGCACGTGCCACCACGCCCAGCTAATTTTGTAGTTTTAGTAGAGACAGAGTTTCTCCATGTTGGTCAGGCTGGTCTCGAACTCCTGACTTCAGGTGATCCGCCTGCCTCGGCCTCACAAAGTGCTGGGATGACAGGTGTGAGCCACTATGCCCGGCGAGAAGTGTTATTTTAAGGCTGCTCAGGGCCCCAGGATAAGGGTAAGCATAAAGGTCAGGTGTTTGGGGAGTCCCACAAAATGCCTGGAAGCCTCTTTCTGACGCCCTGGGCTATTGGGACATGGTAGCCTGTGGGTCTTGGGGGTCCTCTGACCTCTGACCCTGGCTCCCAGGTGGTGAGCTGCCTCAGCACTGCTGTTCTGTCCGACCAGCACGTGGGCTTCTCCATGGTCTCTCTGCTCCTGGAGCTGAACTCTGCCTCCTTGCACGTGCGGAAGCTGCTGCTGCTTTCTTGCCGGGCCCCGTCCCTGGCCTTCAGCGTGGCCAGCTGGGCCTCCTTGGCCACCCTCGCCCTCTTCCACCTGGTGCCGCTGAGGTGGATGAGTCTGTGGCTGCTCCAGCAGCGCCACCAGGTTCCTCTTGCTCTGGTCCTCCTGGGTGGAGTTGGGCTGGCCACTGTGGGCATCATGAGAATTGTATTGGGTATCCATATCTTCGTCAGTGACGTTCTGCGGTTTTGACCCCTTCCATCCGTCCCTGGGCACGAGAAAACCAGGAGGACCAGGACACGTGGTGACGATGGACCCGTCACCAGGGACAGTTCCACTCTCAACCTGAAAGACTAGAAGAAGCCACAGCCCCTCCCTGGGGTAGATGCGGTCAGGGCCAGGCCAGGAGATGGCGGTCTTCAGTGCACAGTCCCCATCAGGGTGAGGCACACTGACCATCAGCATCTCAGTGTGTCTTCCAGCTCACTCACATCCCTTCCCCTTCCTAGGATCTAGAAGAAATGCTGATGTTAGGCCAGGTGCGGTGGCTCACGCCTGTCATCCCAGCACTGTGGGAGGCTGAGGCCGGCGAATCACCTGAGGTCAGGAGTTCAAGACCAGCCTGGCCAACATGGAGAAACCCCATCTCTACTAAAAATACAAAAATTAGCTGGGCATGGTGGCTCACACGTGTAATCCCAGCACTGTGGGAGGCTGAGGCCGGCGAATCATCAGAGGTCAGGAGTTCAAGACCAGCCTGGCCAACATGGAGAAACCCATCTCTACTAAAAATACAAAAATTAGCTGGGCATGGTGGCTCACACGTGTAATCCCAGCACTTTGGGAGGCTGAGGTGGGCAGATCACCTGAAGTCAGGAGTTCAAGACCAGCCTGGCCAATATGGTGAAACCCTGTCTCCGCTAAAAATACAAAACTTAACCAGGCATGGTGGCTTGAGCCTGTAGTCCCAGCTACTCAGGAGGCTGAGGCAGGAGAATGGCTTGAACCCAGGAGGCAGAGGTTGCAGGAGCCGAGATTGCACGATTGTACTCCAGCCTGGGTGGCAGAGTGAGACTCCATCTCAAAAAAAAAAAACAAGCTGATGTTGGATGGGTGGGAACCTGGGTTTCTGTTCACTGAAATCCATCGGCAGATGAGGACCCTTTCCAGCAAACATACTTGAGAGGTACAGCCGGAGCTATTAGTAAGGGGTGGCAGGAGGCATGAAGCTGGAAGAAACTGCCAGTGGAGACAGAAGCTCTTTGCTTTAGCCGAGGGACAGATGAGGGAAAGTGAGGGCCTACTAGGATCAGTGAGATCTGGTATGGAGCAGGTAGGGTCAGAGAGGAAAGAGTCTCACCTATAAGCAAACTCTGGCAGTGGGAGGAAGGCACAGGTGGTGCTACCTGTGGCCAGCAGAGATGGACGTGATAGTTGCCAAGAGACAGAACCTGGGCCACAGCAATTGCTGCTATGTCTGGTTCTCAAAGCCACACTCCTGTTTGTTTGCTCTTTTTGAGATGGAGTCTCGCTCTGTAGCCCAGGCTGCAGTGCAGTGGCGTGATCTCGGCTCACTGCAGCCTCTGCCTCCTGGGTCCCAGTTCAAGCAATTCTCCTACCTCAGCCTTCCAGGTAGCTGGGATTACAGACACAAGCCATTGTGCCCAGCTAATTTTCGTATTTTTTAGTAGAGACAGGGTTTCACCATGTTGGACAGTCTGGTCTTGAACTCCTGACCTCGTGATCCGCCTGCCTCGGTCTCCCAATGTGCTGGGATTACAGGCGTGGGCCACCATGCCTGGCCCACACTCCTGTTTTTCTACTTAACCCTGTTCCTACTGTGTGTAGCTTTTTTTTTTTTAGTATCGCTTTGACTTGTCTTTTCTATTTTTTTTTTTTTTTTTTTTTTGAGACAAGTTCTCCCTCTGTAGCCCAAGATGGAATGCAATGGCTTGATTTCAGCTTACTGCAACCTCCGCCTCCCAGGCTCAAGCACTTCTCCTGCCTCCCGCCCCAGCCTCCCAAGTAGCTGGTACTACAGGTGCACACCACTGCACCAGGCTAATTTTTGTGGGGTTTTTTTTTTTTTTTTGTGTTGGGGTTTCACTCTTGTTGCCCAAGCTGGAGTGCAGTGGCACGATCTCAGCTCACTGCAACCTCCACCTCTTGGGTTCAAGCCATTCTCCTGCCTCAGCCTCCCCAGTAGCTGGGACTACAGGTGCGCGCCACCATGCCTGGCTCATTTTTGCATTTTTAGTAGAGACGGGGTTTCACCATACTGGCCAGGCTGGTCTCAAACTCCTGACCTCAATCCTCCTGCCTCGGCCTCCCAAAGTGCTAGGATTACAGGTGTGAGCAACTGTGCCCAGCCTCTTTTGACTTTTCAAAGAAAATTCAGATTCTTAGAGGAATGAGCACAAGGTTAGGTCTGTCTTAGGGTGGCACTCAAGTCCAGAGTCACAGAACTCCAAGCACCCACTCGGGTGCCCAGTGTAGAGCCTTCCCAGGCCCAGGCTTTCGTGGACAAATGAGGGCAGAGGCAGAGCGTGTGAGGGAAGGCTCCCATGTGGCTGCAGGGTGTTAAAGGAGTAGCTGGCCCTCTGGCCTGGTGCAGTGGCTCACGCCCGTCAGCCCAACACTTTGGGAGGCTGAGGCAGGTGGATCACAAGGTCAAGAGATCGAGACCATCCTGGCCAACATGGTGAAACCGCCATCTCTACTAAAAATACAAAAATTAGCTGAGTGTGGTGGTGCATGCCTGTAATCGCCTGTAGTCCCAGCTACTTAGGAGGCTGAGGCAGGAGAATCACTTGAACCTGGGAGGTGGAGGTTGCAGGGAGATCATGCCACCGTACTCCAGCCTGGCAACGAGCGAGACTTCGTCTCAAAACAAAAAACAAAAAGGACCAGAAAAATAGAAATAAAGGGTGACAAGAAGAGACCCCTAGGACGGAAGGCACAGAGGGTCTAGACAGTGACATAGTAAGAGTGAGTGACAAGGAGGAACAGCTGGGCTCAGGAGTGATGGGGGAAATCGTGGCAGATAGAAGAGCAAGGGCAGAGGCGGAAACAGAGAAGAGGGGGATCCGTCCTGGGAGCAGAGAAGCTTCGGAAGGGCAGAAGGCAGAGGAGGTCATCAGTGGGAAGATTCGCGGACAGAAGACACCAGGAGACATGGGGACTTGGAGACCGGCAGAACGACAAAGGACAAACAGCTACAGTGCAAAACGCAGAGATGGAGGCTGACGGTATCTGGTGGGCAGAGGCTGATAGGAAGGTGAGGACAAGTCAGAATCAGGGATGTCAACTAGATGGAAATGTAGGCAAAGGGGCTGACAAAGAATCACAGGAATGAAAGGAGGAGAGTGCAGACAATTACAGACCCAGGCCAGGCGTGGTCACTCACGTCTGTAATCCCAGCACTTTGGGAGGCTGAAGTAGGAGTGGTTGACCTCAGGAGTTCACGACCAATCTGGGCAACAGAGTGAGACCTCCTTTCTACAAAAAGAAAAAAAGATATTTTATTTCTTCTTCTATTTTTTTTTTTTTTAAGACGGGGTTTCACACGTTGGTCAGGCTGTTTTTGAACTCCCAACCTCAGGTGATCCACCTGCCTTGGCCTCCAGAGTGTATGTCTTCTTTTTTTTAATTTTTATTTTTGAGGCAGTTTAATACTTGTCGCCCAGGCTGGAGTGCAGTGGCACAATCTCAGCTCACTGCAACCTCTGCCTCTTGGGCTGAAGCCATTCTCCTGCCTCAGCCTCCCGAGCAGCTGGGACTACAGGCGTGCGCCACCTCACCCGGCTAATTTTTGTATTTTTAGTAGAGACAGGGTTTCTCCCTGTTGGCCAGGCTGATCTTGAACTCCTGACCTCAAATGATACGCCCACCTTGGCCTCCCAAAGTGCTGGGATTACAGGTGTGAGCCACCACACCCAGCCAAAAAAATTTTTTTAATTAAAAAAAAGTCATATCTTCAAACTTCAATTTGCCATCTTAACTGAATGCCTTGATTAACAAAAATGTTGTCTGTCTTGAGTTTTTTTAAAAAAAGAAATGTGGGCCGGGCGCGGTGGCTCACGCCTGTAATCCCAGCACTTTGGGAGGCCGAGGCGGGTGGATCACAAGGTCAGGAGTTCGAGACCAGCCTGGCCAAGATGTGGAAACCCCTGTCTCTACTAAAAATACAAAAATTAGCTGGGCGCGGTGGCACGCACCTGTAATCCCAGCTACTCAGGAGGCTGAGGCAGGAGAATCGCTTGAACCTAGGAAGCAGAGGTTGCAGTGAGCTGAGATCGCGCCATTGCACTCCAGCCTGGGTGATAGAGTGAGACTCCATCTCAAAATAGAATAAAATAAAAATGAAAAAAGAAATGTGACGAACTCAAGTGAGGAATGTATTCCTTAAATATGTGTTGAGGTTGACATTAATTCATTGTAAGTCATACCCCTTTTCTGTGGCCGCTAGCATACATTCATGATGGTATGACTGAGTAGCCCTCTTGGTAATACTTGATGGTGTCTATGAGGGGGCCCAAGAACTTGACCATTAGGGAAACATGGCTGTTTCTGTGGATTAACTAGTCAAAACCCTACAGAAAGAGTGAGATTAGCTCCTAGTTGGGGCAGGATGTAGTGGACGCTTGGAAGAGTTTGGGAACACACACAAATTGCTACCATGGTGAGCCAGTGAAACTTCAGGAAGGCAGGACTGCATTGTGATTATAATTGAGTGAGTAGGCGGAGAATTGGAGTGTGGGCTACATAAAAATGACATGAATCACGCCGGGCACAGTGGCTCACGCCTGTAATCCAAGCACTTTGGAGGCCAAGGCAGGTGGATCACCTGAGGTCGGGAGTTCAAGACCAGCCTGACCAACATGGTGAAACCCCGTCTTAAAAAAAAAATGATATGAATCAAAGAAGAATGGTCAATTAAGACCCTAAAAAAGGGGCCGGGCATTCACGCCTATAATCCCAGCACTTTGGGAGGCCGAGGCAAGTAGACCAGCTGAGGTCAGGAGTTTGAGACCAGCCTGGCCAACATGGTGAAACCCTGTCTCTACTAAAAATGCCTGCCTGTAGTCCCAGCTACTTGGGAGGCTGAGGCAGGAGAATTGTTTGAACCTGGGAGGTGGAGGTTGCAGTGAGCCGAGATCAAACCATTGCACTCCAGCTGGGCAACGAGAGTGAAACTCCGTCTCAAAAAAAAAAAAAAAAACAAAAAAACCCTAAAAAGGGAAGTTCAAACATACAGAGGATGCCAGATGCTACGTTTGGTAGGAGTCTGCTCGGCAGGGCGGTGCTCTGACAGGCCCTACCTCGCTCAGGGAGATGGTCCTCAAGACCGACTGCATGCCCAGCAAGCACTTGCAAGTGATTTCTTTGTCCTCCAGGACAGGGAAGGGTTTTCTGGATGGGATACGCTGACGTTTTATGGCCTCAGAACACCATCCTGATTATAAATTGATAAATTGCTATCCAAATGATTGCCTCCGTCTCTTGTGAGTGTGATTGCTTTGAGTTACTTTTTGGCTCCGAGGGTGTCCTGATTTACAATTTGATGCCTGATTGTGGAGGCTTTGCCTTGGGAAGGTTTCCACCCTGAAGTGTCCTGCCAACGTCTACAATCAAAAAGCAAATCCTGGTCCCAGCTACTCGGGAGGCTGAGGCAGGAGAATCACTTGAACCTCGGAGGTGGAGGTTGCAGTGAGCCGAGATTACACCACTGCACTCTAGCCTGGGCAACAGAGCAAGACTCCATCTCAAAAAAAAAAAAAAGGCAAATCCAGGGTCGGGCGAGGTGGCTCATTCCTATAATCCCAGCACTTTGGGAGGCTGAGGCAGGAAGATTGCTTAAGCCCAAGAGTTCGAGATTGGACTGGGTAACAGCAAAACTTTGTCTTTACAACATTTTTTTTTAATTAGCCAGGTGTGGTGGCACAAGCCTATAGTACCAGCTGTTCTGGAGGCTGAAGTGACACGATCACTTGGACCCACGTGGTCAAGGCTGCAGTGAGCCATGATCATGCCATTGCATTCCAGCCTGGGTGACAGAACCAGACCCTGTCTCTAAAATAAAAATAAATAAATAAGCAAACGCAATGTATTCAGTAAAATGGACTTAAAGCAAGACAGTCAATTCAGAGAGTTTTGTTATTTTTATTTTTATTTTTTTGAGACAGAATCTTGCTCTGTTACCTGGGCTGGAGTGCAGTGGTGCGATCTTGGCTCGCTGCAGCCTCCGCCTCCCAGGTTCAAGCAATTCTCCTCCTTCAGCCTCCTGAGTAGCTTGGACTACAGGCACACGCCACCCACACCTGGCTAATTTTTGTATTTTTCATGGAGACAGGGTTTCACCACGTTGGCCAGGCTGGTCTCGAACTCCTGATCTCAAATGATCCAACTTGGCCTGGCAAAAATTGCTGGGATTACAGGCGTGAGCCACTATGCCCAGCCAGGATTTGCTTTTTGTTGTAGAGAATATTAAGACACTTCAGGGTGGAAACCTTCCCAAGGCAAAGCCTCCACAATCTAGCATTGAATCGTAAATTGTAAAGTTTAGGCACCTATAATCCCAGCTACTCGAGAGGCAGGAGAATCATTGAACTGGGAGGCAGAGATTGCAGTCAACTGAGATCGTGCCACTGCACTCCAGCCTGGGTGACAGAGCGAGACACTGTCTAAAAGAAAAAAAAGAAAAAACAGGCCAGGCGCAGTGGCTCATGCCTGTTATCCCAGTACTTTGGGAAGCCGAAGCGGGCAGATAACCTGAGGTCAGGAGTTCGACACCAGCCTGACCAACATGGAGAAATCCCGTCTCTACTGAAAAATACAAAATTAGCCAGGCATAGTGGTGTATGCCTGTAATTTCAGCTACTCGAGAGGCTGAGGCAGGAGAATCGCTTCAACCCAGGAAGTGGAGGTTGCAGTGAGCCAAGATCGTGCCATTGCACTCCAGTTTGGGCAACAAGAGTGAAACTCCAGGCCAGGCGAGGTGGCTCATGCCTGTAATCCCAGCACTTTAGCAGGCCAAGGTGGGTGGATCATGAGGAGTTCAAGACCAGCCTGGCCAAGATGGTGAAACCCCATCTCTACTAAAACTACAAAAATTAGCTGGGTGTGGTGGCGCGCGCCTATAATCCCAGCTACTTGGGAGGCTGAGGCAGGAGAATGGCTTGAACCCCGGCAGCAGAGATTGCAGTGAGCTGAGATTGCACCACTGCACTTCAGCCTGGGTGACTGAGTGTGACTTTGTCTTAAAAAAAAAAACAACAGTGAAATTCCATCTCAAAAAAAAGAAAAGAAAAAACAAATACCAAAAAAAAAAAAAAAAAGGTTCAGAGAGGTCAAATAATTTACCCTGGTTAGTGACAGGACTTGGAGTCAAACCCATGTTCTTTTTTTTGTCTCTTATCCCACATCTGTCATTTTGCCTGCCTGGCATTGAAGGAATTTTCCTTTGAAAACCACCCCTTTTTTTTTTTTTTTGAGACAGAGTCTCGATCTGTCACCAGGCTGGAGTGCAGTGGCGCAATCTCGGCTCACTGCAATCTCCACCTCCCATGTTCAAGCCATTCTCCTGCCTCAGCCTCCCAAGTAGCTGGGATTATAGGCGTGCGCCACCACACCCAGCTAATTTTTTGAATTTTTAGTAGAGATGGGGTTTCACCATGTTGGCCAGGATGGTCTTGATCTCCCATCCTCGTGATCCGCCCGCCTCTGCCTCCCAAAGTGTTGGCATTACAGGCATGAGCCACCGCGCCCGGCTGAAAACCACCCCTTTCTCACTGCGCTGCCGACGGGCATATGACCCAGGCCGAGTCAGTTGGAACACCGTATCTGCTTTCGCTGAACTGAGCTCATGACGTGAGGAGAAACTGTGACTTCTGCTAGAGTTTTGGCCAAGATGCACCTTAGGTGTTCTGACCTTGCTAACCCAGACGTAAGAGTGCTTCCCTGAGCATGAAGCCAACACAGAAAAACAAAACTCAAAAGATGGAGGCCGGGCGAGGTGGCTCACACCTGTCATCCCAGCACTTTGGGAGGCAGAGGCGGGCGGATCACAAGATTGGGAGTTCGAGACCAGCCTGGCCAGCATGGTGAAACCCCCGTCTCTACTAAAAATACAAAAATTAGTCGGGCATGGTGGCGCATGCCTGTAATCCCAGCTGCTGGGGAGGCTCAGGCAGGAGAATCACTTGAACCCAGGAGGCAGAGGTTACAATGAGCTGAGATTGCACCACTGCACTCCAGCCTGGTGACAGAACGAGACTCCGTCTAAAAAAAAAAAAATGCTGGCAGAGTGGCCTGTAATTCCAGCACTTTGAGAGGTGGAGATGGTGGATCACCTGAGGTTGGGAGTTCGAGACCAGCCTGACCAACATGGAGAAACTCCATCTCTGCTAAAAATACAAAAAATTAGCTGAGTGTGATGGCAAGTTCCTGTAATCCTAGCTACTCGGGAGGCTGAGGCAGGAGAATCGCTTGAACCTGAGAGGTGGAGGCTGCAGTGAGCCGAGATCCTGCTGCTGCACTCCAGCCTGGGCAACAGAGCAAGGCTTTGTCTAAAAAGAGAAAAGAAAAGGAAAAGATTATACAGTCTCATCTTTTCATTTTGCAGGGAATTGAAGGAACTGAAGCCTGGAGAGGCTTAGTGACCTGCAAGCACACTCATCTGGTTTGTCGCACAGCCACCTTGGAAATCCAGGTCTTTGCTTTGGTTCAGGGCTCCTTCCTATACACTTATTTTGCCTCTTTCTTTATAGAAAGGCCGCGGGGTGGAGAAATTTCAAGGTAGAAAGGTAGGAGTCAGCTGACAACTAAACATCCATCAAGTCAGATAAATTGCCTCTGAAGTGATATTTATAAGTCAAGGCGTTTCAGTTTAAAGCCAGACTCCTGTTCATCAAGTATTGATTTCTGCAGTTTTCGGGAATAATTGTGGAAGGCAGAGGTTCATTTCAGCTTTCCTCTGTAGACGTCAACATCACCGAGCTTGGTGCTGTGGAGCATATTCTTTCCCTGCTTCTAATTTGGCAGAAGCCAAGACTCCTCTTCCACGCCTTCTGCAGGACCTGGACATGGAGTGAGTTTTTATTATTTAATTTATATTTTTTAGACACAGTCTCATTCTGTCGCCAGGCTGGAGTGCATTGGCGCAATCTTGGCTCACTGCAACAGCCACTTCCTGGGTTCAAGCAATTCTCCTGCCTCACCCTCCCAAGTAGCTGTGTTTATAGGCGCGCCACCACGCCCAGCTAATTTTTACTTTTTAGTAGAGACAGGGTTTCACCATGTTGGCCAGGATGGTTTCAATCTCTTGACCTCGTGATCCACCTGCCTCGGCCTCCCAAAGTGCTGGGATTACAGGCATGAGCCACCGCACTCGGCCTTCTTTTTCTTCTTGTTTTTTTTTGAGATGGAGTTTTGCTTTTGTTGCCCAGGCTGGAGTGCAATGGCGTGATCTCAGCTCACTGCAACCTCTACCTCCCGGGTTCCAGCAATTCCCCTGCCTCAGCTTCCCGAGTAGCTGGGATTCCAGGCGCCTGCCACCATGCACAGTTAATTTTTTTTTTTTTTTTTTTTTTTGTATTTTTAGTAGCAGCAGGGTTTCACCATGTTGGCCAGGCTGGTCTTGAACTCCTGACCTCAGGTGATCCGCCTGCCTTGGCCTCCCAAAGTGCTGGGATTACAGGCGTAAACCACATGCCCAGCCCATAAATAATTTCTTTAGTGTAAGCTTTGCCCCCTCACTCTGGCCTGCCAGTCTGTGCCCTTAAGAGGACTCCTTCATCTCCTCAACCTTCACTTGGTTGGCATTGCTAACCCTGGGGCCTGAGAGGCTGGCATGGCAGCTCTCTCTGCCCCAGGTCCCAGGTCAGGGCCCAGTAAGAAGAGGACAGAGAACGCTGCAGAACTGGAGAGCCACAGATTCCTGCCGCACCGACGCAGGCCAGCCCCGCTACCGAGCTCTTCACTTGCTCCCTCAGCAGCATGTGCAAACATCGTTCTCTGCAAACCGCTGCCCTTCCCAACCCCAACTGTGGAATCCAGATATTTCCACCTCGACAGCAAACAGGAGTGGAGTGCTGCGGAAATGGGGGAGATGAGGGAGGGAAACGGGGACCAGTCTAGGGCGGCTGCAGCAGTATTTCCTCGAAATATATTGAATCTAAAAATTCATATCAGGCCGCTTGCAGTGGCTCAGGCCTGTCATCCCAGCACTGTGGGAGGCTGAGGTGGGTGGATCACTGGAGGTCAAGAGTTCAAGACCAGCTGGGTCAACATGGCGAAACCCCATCTCTACCAAAAACACAAAAATTAGCTGGGCATGGTGGCAGGCACCTGTAATCCCAGCTATTAGGGACGCTGAGGCAGGAGAATCACTTGAACCAAGGAGGCAGAGGTTGCCGTGAACAGAGATCATACCACTGTACTCCAGCCTGGGTGACAGAGTGAGACTCTGTCTCAAAAAAAAAAAAGAAAGAAAGAAAAAATCATATGAACTTTGCATTCTGCTTCAAAATCTATATCTGTTTAAAATAAAATACTGGCCAGTCTCAGTGACTCATGCCTGTAATCCCATCACTTTGGGAGGCCAAGGCGGGCAGATCACAAGGTCAGGAGTTTAAGACCAGCCTGGCCAAGATGGTGAAAATCCGTCTTTACTAAAAGTACAAAAATTAGTCCAGTGTACTGGCAGGCACCCGTAATCCCAGATACTTGGGAGGCTGAAGCAGGAGAATTGCTTAAACCCAGGAGGCAGAGGTTGCAGTGAGCTGAGATCACACCACTGCATTGCAGCCTGGGCAACAGTGTGAGACTCTGTCTCAAATAAATAAATAAATAAATAAACTAAAATACTGGCCAGGCGCAGTGGCTCATGCCTGTGATCCCAGCACTTTGGGAGGTCAAGGCAGGAAGATCAGTTAAGTCTAGAAGTTTGAGAGCAGCCTGGGAAATATAGTGAGAGCCCCATCTCTATAAATGAAAATATTAGCCAGGCGTAGTGGTGTATGCATGTAGTCCCAGGTACTTGGGAGGGTGAGGTCAGACGATTACTTGAGGGCAGGAGTTTGAGACCAGCCAGGGTAAACAGTGAGACCCTGTCTCTAAAAACAATTTTTAAAAAAACCCTCTGGAGGTAGAGGCAGGAGCATCTGGGAGGCAGAGGTTGCAGTGAGCCAAGATTGCACCACTGCATGCCAATCTGGGTGACAGAGTGAGACTCTTTCTAAAAAAAAAAGGCCAGGCGCGGTGGCGCACACCTGTAATCCCAGCACTTTTGGAGGCCGAGCTTGGCGGATCTCCTGATATCAGGAGTTTGAGACCAGCCTGGCCAACATGGTGAAACCCCATCTCTACTAAAAATATAAACATTAGCCTTCTGTGGTAGCAGGAGCCGGAAATCTCAGCTACTCGGGAGGCTGAGGCAGGAGAATCGCTTGAACCTGGGAGGTGGAGGTTGCGGTGAGCCAAGATTGCACCATTGCACTCCAGCCTGAGTAACAAGAGCGAAACTCTGTCTCAAAAAAAAAAAAAAAAAAAAAGTCCAAGCACGGTGGCTCATGCCTGTAATCCCAGCACTTTGGGAGGCCGAGGCAGGTGGATCATCCGAGGTTGGGAGTTTGAGACCAGCCTGACCAACATGGAGAAACCCCGTCTTATTAAAAAAAACAAAAAGGCCACGCACAGTGGTGCATATCTACAGTCCTAGCTTCTCAGGAGGCTCAGGCGGGAGGGTCACTCAGCCTCCTGGAGTTGGAGGCTACGGTAAGTCATGAGTGTGCCCTGCACTCCAGCCTGGACAACAGCGGAGTCTCTCTCTCACACACACACACATACACAATTAAAAAGCTAAAATAAGATAGTACACCATTTGAAATAAAATTACAATACTTGGTTATTTTAAAACTTTACAAAATGTCAAGTGAAACTGTCCATTTTGTGATTTAAGGAAGATGTCCCATTTTATTCTGTGGCTCCAAGTATCACTGGCACAGTTCACTTTTCTTTATTCTCTCTTTTTTTCTTTTTTTTTGAGACAGAGTCTAGCTCTGTCACTCAGGCTGGAGTGCAGTGGTGCAATCTCAGCTCACTACAGCCTCTACCTCCCAGTTTCAAGCAATTCTCCCACCTCAACCTGAGTAGCTGGGATTACAGGCACGAGGCACCATGCGTGACTTTTTTTTTTTTTTTAAGTACAGACTGGGTTTCAGCATACTGGACAGGCTGGCCTTGAACTCCTGGCCTCAAGTGATCCTCCCTCCTCGGCCTCCCAAAGTGCTGGGATTACAAGTGTGAGCCACCATGTCCAGACTTTATTCTCTTTTTAATAAATATTTATAGGCTGGGTGCAATGGCTCACGCCTGTAATTTCAGGACTTTGGGAAGCTGAAATGGGAGGATCACGAGGTCAAGAGATTAAGACCATCCTGACCAACATGGTGAAACCCTGTCTGTACCAAAAATACAAAAATTAGCTGGGCGTGGTGGCACGCCGCCTGTAATCCCAGCTACCTGGGGGGCTGAGGCAGGAGAATCACTTGAACCCAGGAAGTGGGGGTTGCAGTGAGCCAAGATCATGCCCCTGCCCTCCAGCCTGGAGACAAAGTGAGACTCTGGCTCCAAAAAAAATTTGTGTATATATATATATATATATATATACACACACATATATATATATATATACACACATATATATATATATACATATATATATATATGAAGGTCCTACTACGTGCCAAGCACAAACTATGAGATATAATAGTGAGTCAATGAGCCAGAGCCCGGACATCAGAGAGCTTGCAGTCAGGACTTTGCTAGAGAGTGGGAAATGGGGAAAGTAAGAGTCATTCCCTGGAAGGAAACCAGGGGCAACAGATATAGAAGCAGGTCATCCTCAACTGGGCGTGGTAGTTCATGCCTCTAATCCCAGCACTTGGGGAGGCCGAGGCAGGTGGATCACCTGAGATCAGGAGTTTGAGACCAGCCTGACCAATGGAGAAGCCATGTCTCTACTAAAAATGTAAAAATACCTGGGTGTGGTGGCACATGCCTGTAATCCCAGCTACTCAGGAGGCTGAGTCAGGAGAATCGCTTGAACTTGGGAGGTAGAGGTTGTAGTGAGCTGAAATCGTGCCATTGCACTCCAGCCTGGGCAACAAGAATAAAACTCCATAAAAAAAATGACTTTGGTTTCTCAATACCACACTGGAAACAAAAGGCATAGGAGGAAAGCCACCAAAAATTTGAAGGAAAATTATTTCCAAGTAGAATCTGATACCCAGCCAAACTATCAATCAAATATGAGTGTTGAAAATAAAGATATTATTAGACAGACAATATCTCAAACAAATTTATCTTCCATGCACCCTTCCCAGAAAGCTACGAGAAGATACACTTCACCAAAATGAGGGAATTCACCAAAAAAGGAAGTCATGGATACAGAAAACAGGGAATTCAACACAGGCAAGAAGAAAGGGACTTCCCAGGAAGATGGGGAAGGCGAGTTTTAGGAAGAGAACTGTACACCAAGCAGAGGAGAAAACATACATACTACTGCAGATTAGGAGAATCTGGAAACACTTTTTTGAGGGATGAAGGTGAAATCAATAGACCTCTGTGTATTTGAATATTTAAAAAGAGGATTAATCAGCTGGGTGTGGTGGCTCATGCCTATAATCTCAGCACTTTGGGAGGCTGAGGTGGGAGGTGGGTGGATAATTTGAGGCCAGGAGTTCAAGACTAGCCTGGCCGACATGGGGAAACACTGCTTCTATTAAAGATACAAAACTTAGCCTAGCATGGTGGCTGGCGCCTGTAATCCCAGCTACTCGGGAGGCTGAGGCAGGAGAATCACTTGAACCCGGGAGGCAGAGGCTGCAGTGAGCTGAGATCACGCCACTGCACTCCAGCCTGGGAGAGTGAGACTCTAACTCAAAAAACAAACAGACAAACAGAAACACTGATGCCTGAAACAGACTAGATGCTGTATAAGGATGAGCTGTGGCCGGGCGTGTGGCTCACGCCTGTAATCCCAGCACTTTAGGAGGCTGAGCTGGGCAGATCACCTGAGGTCGGGAGTTCAAGATCATCCTGACCAATATGGAGAAACCCTGTCACTACTAAATATATAAAATTAGCCGGGAATGGTGGCACTTGCCTGTAATCCTGCTACTAGGGAGGCTGAGGCAGGAGAATCGTTTGAACCTAGGAGGCAGAGGTTGCAGTGAGCCGAGATTGCGCCATTGCACTCCAGCCTGGGCAACAGGGTAAGACTCCAACTCAAAAAAAAAAAAAAAAAAAAAGGGAGACGTCGAGAAGCTGCAATACAAGCCTATTACTCAGAAACAGGATGCCAAACATGGAAATAAATGTGGAAATATGACGTGAAAATGAATGCCAAATAATCAGCAAAAATGGGTGAAAGTGGTTTGTTTCTTTTGTTTCTTTCTTTTTTGAGATGGAACCTCACTCTGTCGCCCAAGCTGGAATGCATTGGCTCGATCTTGGCTCACTGCAACTTCTGTCTCCCGGGTTCAAGCAATTCTCCTGCCTCACCCTCCGAAGTAGCCGGGATTACAGGAGCCCGCCACCACGCCCAGCTATTTTTTGTATTTTTAGTAGAGACAGGGTTTCACTATGTTGGTCAGGCTGGTCTCGAACTCCTAACCTCAGGTGATCCACCCCTCTTGACCTCCCAAATTGCTGGGATTACCACAGGGCCCTGTCTAAAACCTCTTCCTTTTGTGGGCCTCTCCCAACTTCTCCAGCTGTTCCTCCCTGGCTTTTTCCTGGCCTTCTCCTATCTCTCTGACTGTGTGTGTCTCTAGCCTTCCTCACCTGCTTTCCCTTTACTCCTTCTTCAGTGAACTGAGTCCTTCTCATGCCAGTGGTATCACCTTCGGTCTGATGACTAAGCCTCTCGCCTGAGTTCCTGGACTACCATTTGTGTATTTCTTGCCCAAGGACACCTTCATTTGTATGAACCACAGTCACCTCGAAGTCCTGGGTTTTATTTATTTATTTCATTTCTGAAACAGAGTCTAGCTCTGTTGCCCAGGCTGGAGTGCAGTGGCATGATCTCAGCTCACTGCAACCTCCGCCTCCTGGTGCAAACGATTCTCCTGCCTCAGCCTCCCAAGTCGCTGGGATTACAGGCTCTTGCCACTATGCCCCACTAATTTTTGTATTTTCAGTAAAGATGGAATTTCACCATGTGGCTCACGCTGGTCTTGAACTACTGACCTCAGTTGATCTGCCCGCCTCGACCTCCCAATGTGCTGGTACTACAGGTGTGAGCCACCATGTCCAGCCATGGAGTGCAAATTTTATCTCAATAATGATGCAAATTTTATCTCAATAATGATGCAAATTTTACCTTAATAATAATGAAAATAGTACAGAGAGTTATTGTGTATTGTTCACTCAGCTTGATAATTTTTTTTTTTTTGGAGAGAGAGTCTCATCAGGTCACCCAAGCGGAGTGCAATACAGTGATCTTGGCTCACTGCAACCTCCACCTTCTGGTGCAGGCGATTCTTGTGTCTCAGCCTCCCAAGCAGCTGGGATTCCAGGCATGCACCACTATGCCCCACTAATTCTTGTATTTTAGTAGAGATGGGATTTCACCATGGTGGTCAGGCTGGTCTCGAATTCCTGATGTCAGATGATCCACCTGCTTCAGCCTTCCAAAGTGCTGGGATGACAGGCGTGAGCTTCCACACCTGGCCGAGAACTTCTTACATAACCTTAGTGCAACAATCAAACCAGGAAATTGACGCTGGTACAATACTCTTTTTTCTGAGACCGAGTTTCCCTCTTGTCGCCCAGGCTGCAGTGCAGTGGCGCCATCTTGGCTCACTGCAACCTCCACCTCACAGGTTCAAGTGATTCTCCTGCCTCAGCCTCCTAAGTAGCTGGGATTACAGGCACCTGGCACCACGCCCAGCTAATTTTTGTATTCTTGATAGACATGGGGTTTCACCATGTTGGCCAGGCTGGTCTCAAACACATGACCTCAGGTGATCCGCCCACCTCAGCCTCCAAAGTGCTGGGATTACAGGTGTGAGCCACTGTGCCCGGCTGGTACAACACTTTTAATGAAATGACAGACCGTATTAGGATTTCACCAGGGCTTAGAGCAACGTCTGGCACATAGTGAAGCTCGCACAAGCGGTAAGGACTTCACTGCAGTGATGGTGAAGAAGATGATAATGGTGATGTTGGACTTCCTAGCACCGCCAGATTGATCTGCTACCTGTTTTCAGAGCACACCATGTTAGTTTCTTTCTTTTATTTTATTTTTTTGAGGCAGAGTCTTACTCCGTCTGGAGTGCAGTGGCTCGATCTCTGTTCACTGCCACCTCCGCCTACTGGGTTCAAGTGATTCTCCTGCCTCAGCCTCTCCAGTAGCTGGGGTTACAGGGATGCGCCACCACACCTGGCTAATTTTGTATTTTAGTAGAGATGGGAGTTTCTCCACGTTGGTCAGGCTGGTCTTGAACTCCTGACCTCAGGTGATCTGCCTCCCTTGGTCTCCCAAAGTGCTGGAATTACAGGCGTGAGCCACGGTGCCCAGCAGTTTCTATTTTTAAACTCTTTTTTGGTCAGGCACAGTGGCTCACGCCTGAAATTCCAGCACTTTGGGAGACCAAGGTGGGCAGATCACTTGAGCTCATGAGTTTGAGACCAGCCTGGCCAACATGGTGAAACCCCATCTCTACTAAAAATACAAAAATAGCTGGGTGTGGAGGCGGGTGTCTATAGTCCAAAATACCCAGGAGGCTGAGGCAGGAGAATCGCTTGAACCCAGGAGGCAGAGGTTGCAGCGAGCTGAGATTACGACACTGCACTCCAGCCTGGGTGACAGAGTGAGACTGCCTCAAAAAACAAAAAAACAAACAAACCAAAAAACCCCCTTTTTTTCTCTGAAACTGGTCTCGCTCTGTCACCCAGGCTGGAGTGCAGCGGTGTCCTCATGATCCTCCCACCTCAGCCTCCCGAATAACTGGGACTACAGGCACATGCCAATATGCCTGGCTAATGTTTTTATTAATTATAGAGATAGGGGTCTCAGTATGTTGTCCAGACTGGTCTTAGACTCACGGGCTCCAGCAGTTCTCTCGCCTCTGCCTCCCTGGGTGCTGGGATCAGAGGCATGAGCCACGGTACTCAGCCTCTTTCCTAACTCATTCTAGCAGTTCCACCACCTGGAATTCCCTTTTTCCTTCCTCCCCATTTACCTCTATGAAATCCTCCACATCATCCATCTCCATCGAATCTTTCACAATTCTCCTCCGTCTTCTTTGACTGTAGGGACTTTAGAACACCCAGCCCACGGGCCAGGCGCAGTGGCTCACGCCTGGAATCCCAGCACTTTGGGAGGCCAAGGCAGGAGGATTTCGTGAAGTTAGGAGTTTCAGACCAGTGTGGCCAACATGGAGAAACCCTGTCTCTACCAAAAATACAAAAATTAGCTGGCAGTAGTGGTGCGAGCCTATAATCCAGCTACTCAGGAGGCTTAGGCAGGAGAATGGCTTGAGCCTGGGAGGTGGAGGCTGTGGTGAACTGAGATCGTGCCACTGCACTCCAGTCTGGGCAACAGAGTGAGACCCTGTCTTTAAGAATATTGTTTTAAAATTTTTGCCGTTCTCTCATGCTTGTAATCCCAGCACTTTGGGAGGCTGAGGAGGGTGGATCATCTGAGGTCAGGAATTTGAGTGGGGGGTGGGGCCTCGTGGCCCTGCAGCCTCGTCAGGCTCAGTCCCCTCCCGATTAAAAAAAAAAAAAGAAATAAATAAAAGGAATTTGAGACCAGCCTGGCTAACACAGTGAAACCCCGTCTCTACTAAAACACAAAAATTAGTGGAGCATAGGCTAGGCACAGTGGTCATACCTGTAATCCCAGCACTTTGTGAGGCTGAGGCAGGTGGATCATGAGGTCAAGAGATCAAGACCATCCTGGCCAATCCAGCAAAACCCCATCTCTACTAAAAACACAAAAATTAGGCTCTCTGCTCCTCCTGTTCGACAGACAGCCGCTTCTAGTCTCCCATCGCCAGCCACATCTCTGAGACACCGTGGGGAAGGTGAAGGTCGGAGTCAACGGATTTGGTCATATTGGGCGCCTGGTCACCAGGGCTACTTTTCGCTCTGGTAAAGTGGATATTGTCGCCATCAATGATCCCTTCATTGACCTCAACTACATGGTCTACATGTTCCAGTACGATTCCACCCATGGCAAATTCCATGGCACCGCCACGGCTGAGAACGGGAAGCTTGTCATCAATGGAAATCCCATCACCATTGTCCAGGAGCGAGATCCCTCCAAAATCAAGTGGGGCGATGCTGGTGCTGAGTACGTGGTGGAGTCCACTGGCGTCTTCACCACCATGGAGAAGGCTGAGGCTCATTTGCAGGGAGAGCCAAAAGGGTCATCATCTCTGCCCCCTCTGCTGATGCCCCCATGTTCGTGATGGGCGTGAACCATGAGAAGTATGAGAACAGCCTCAAGATCGTCAGCAATGCCTCCTGCACCATCAACTGCTTAGCGCCCCTGGCCAAGGTCGTCCATGACAACTTTGGTATCGTGAAAGGACTCATGACCACCGTCCACGCCATCACTGCCACCCAGAAGACCGTGGATGGCCTCTCCAGAAACTGTGGTGTGATGGCTGCGGGGCTCTCCAGAACATCATCCCTGCCTCTACTGGCGCTGCCAAGGCCGTGGACAAGGTTATCCCTGAGCTGAACGGGAAGCTCACCGGCATGGCCTTCCGTGTCCCCACTGCCAACGTGTCAGTGGTGGACCTGACCTGCCGTCTGGAAAAACCTGCCAAATATGATGACATCAAGAAGGTGGTGAAGCAGGCGTCGGAGGGCCCCCTCAAGGGCATCCTGGGCTACACTGAGCACCAGGTGGTGTCCTCTGACTTCAACAGTGACACCCATTCTTCCACCTTCAATGCTGGGGCTGGCATTGCCCTCAACGACCACTTTGTCAAGCTCATTTCCTGGTATGACAATGGATTTGGCTACAGCAACAGGGTGGTGGACCTCATGTCCCACTCGGCTTCCAAGGAGTAAGACCCCTGGACCACCAGCACCAGCGAGAGCACAAGAGGAAGGAGGCCCTCAGTGCTGGGGAGTCCCTGACACACCGAGTCCCTCACCACACGGAATTGCCCCTCCTCACAGTTTCCATGCAGACCCCTTGAAGAGGGAGGGGCCTAGGGCGCCCCACCTTGTCATCGTGTACCATCAATAAAGTCCCCTGCGCTCAGCCAAAAAAAAAAAAAACAAAAAAAAAAACCCACAAAAATTAGCTGGGTGTGGTGGCACGTGCTTGTGATCCCAGCTACTTGGGAGGCTGAGGCAGGAGAATCGGTTGAACCCAGGAGGCAGAGGCTGCAGTGAGCATTGCACTCCAGACTGGGCAATAGAGCGAGACTCCATCTCAAACAAAAAAAAAAATTAGCGGGGCATAGTGGCGCATGCCTATCATTTTAGCTACCTGGGAGGCTGAGACCTAAGAATGGCTTGCACCAGGACGTGAAGGTTGCAGTGAGCCAAGATCGCGCTATTGCGCTCCAGCCTGGGTGACAGAGTGAGACTCTCTCTCAAAAAACGGTAAAAAACATTGACATCTCAGCTGGGCATGGTGGCTCATGCCTGTAATCCCAGCACTTTGGGAGGCTGAGGCAGGCAGATCACCTGAGGTCAGGAGTTCAAGACCAGCCTAACCAATATGGTGAAACCCCATCTTTAAACAAAAAAATAAATAAATAAAAATAAATTTAAAAAAAATTGACATCTCTTGCATTTTGTTCTAATTATTTCATTTTGATTTCTAAATTCTCAACTAGATTGAGGGGCTGTATAGGTTACAATTCCTCTGCATCCTCCACAATAAACTTGGTGGGAATTTCAGACTTTTTTTTTTTTTTTTTAAGACGAGGTTTCACCATGTTGGTCAGGCTGGTCTTGAACTACCGACCTCAGGCGATCCTCCCACCTTGGCCTCCAAAGTGCTTGGATTACAGGCATGAGCCACCACGCCCGGCCTTTTTTTTTTTTTTTTTTGGAGACAGAGTGCAGTGGTGTGATCTCGGCTCACTGCAACCTCCACCTCCAGGGTTCAAGCGATTCTCCTGCCTCAGCCTCCTGAGTAGCTGGGACTACAGGTGCAAACCACCATGCCCAGCTATTTTTGGATTTTTAGTAGAGATAGGGTTTCACCATGTTGGCCAGGCTGGCCTTGAACTCCTGATCTCAAGTGATTCGTTTGCCTCGGCCTCCCAAAGTGCTGGGAATACAGGAGTGAGCCGCCATACCCAGCCCTTGCTTGGAATTTCAGACAAACTTATCAGTTGACTAATATTCAAAGTTGTTTGCTGTGAGTGGTGGCTCACACCTGTAATCCCAACACTTTCAGAAGCTGAGGTAGGAGGATGGTTTGAAGCCAGGAGCTTGACCAGTCTGGATACACAGCAAGACCCTATCTCTGCAAAAAAAATTTTTTTTTAATTAGCCGGGTATGGTGGTGCACACCTGTAGTCCTAGCTACTCAGGAGGCTGAGGTGGGAGGATTGCCTGGTCCTGGGAAGTCCAGGCTTTAGTGAGCTATGATTCCAGCCTGAATGCCGATCTCCCAACAGAGCAAGAGCCTATATTAAAAAATTAAAAAATAAAAATAGGCTGGGCGCCGTGGCTCACACCTATAATCCCAGGACTTTGGGAGGCCGAGGCGGGCAGACCAAGAGGTCAGTAGTTTGAGACCAGCCTGACCAACATGGTGAAACTTCACCTCTACTAAAAATACAAAAATTAGCCGAATGTGGGGGCAGGCACCTGTAATCCCAGCTACTTGGGAGGCTAAGGCAGGAGAATCGCTTGAACCCGGGAGGTGGAGGTTGCAGTGAGCTGAGATCGCGCCACTGCACTCCAGCCCGGGCGAAAAAGCCAGACTGTGTCTCAAAACAAAACAAAACAAAACAAAAAACAACAAATGAAAATAAATAAATAAAAGAAGTATTTTATAGGGTGTCCACTAGTCACTCTGTAGTGTAACCATTGCCAGAGAGAAAGGAATGGAGAGGGAACGGGGAAAGACAACTGCCAATGGAGTTTCCCACAGCCTCTTTTTTTTCTTGAGACAGAGTCCCACTCTGTCGCCCAAGCTAGAGTGCAGTGGCCCGATCTCAGCTCACTGCAATCTCCGTCTCCCAGGTTCAAGCAATTCTCCTCCCTAAGCCTCCCAAGTAGCTAGGACCCACGTCACCACACCCAGCTAACTTTTGTATTTTTTTTCAGTAAAGATGGGTTTCACTATGTTAGCCAGGCTGGTCTTGAATTCCTGACCTCGTGATCTGCCTGCTTCGTCCTCCCAAAGTGCTGGGATTACCGTGAGCCACCGCGCCCGGCCCCATGGTGTCTTTTATGTTTCTATGTTCACTAACTCCTCCCTGACTTCACAGGCAGGGTTAAATGCCCCGCCTGCAAACTCCTATCGTACTATTATTATACATTATAAAAGTCTTGATTTTTTTTTTTTTTCTCGAGACAGAGTCTCGCTCTGTTGCCCAGGCTGGAGTGCAGTGGCACGATCTCAGCTCATTGTAACCACTGCTTCCCAGGTTCAAGCAATTCTTGTGCCTCAGCCTCCAGAGTAGCTGGGATTACAGGCATGCGCCACCACTCGTGGTTAATTTTTATATTTTTAGAAGAGACAGGGTTTTGCCATATTGACCAGGCTGGTCTGGAACTCCTGATCTCAAATGATCCACCCGCCTCAGCCTCCCAAAGTGCTAGGAGGACAGGCGTGAGCCACCGCGCCCTGCTGAAGTCTTGGTTCCTGTCTGCCTTTCTGCCCCCCTGTGAACGCGACTGGTTGTCTTTTTCGCTGCTTTATCCAGTCCTTGGTACACAGTGGGCACTTAGTAAAAGGATGGTTGAATGAATGAACGCATGAACAAATGACTGTCCTGGAGCTAGTACTGCATTTCATGTCCACATTTATGAAAGCAGACATCGTAGGCCGGACGTGGTGGCTCACGCCTGTAATCCAAGCACTTTGGAGGCCAAGGCGGGCGGATCACCTGAGGTCGGAAGTTCAAGACCAGACTGACCAACATGGTGAAACCCCGTCTTTAAAAAATTTAAAAATAATAAAAAAAAAGAAAACAGACATCGTGCAATGTGCGGTCTTGGCAAATTTATTAAAACCCTGTAGACTTCGGTCTCTCGCAGTGCAACGCCAGGAGCCTAACACACACTGAGGGCTGTCGGGCGCCAGAAACAGCCTGCCGGGGCTTCACCCGACCACAGCCATTTGCGTTCAAAGCCTTTCCGCCTATGGGCCCGCCCCCTCGGCGCAGTGTGTAACTCTAATTGGTCATCTCACTAATCCATCTGAGCACCTAGGCGCCGATTGGATCAACTGCTGAACTCCGTTTGCGCACTTCCCGGCCCTGGGAACGCGGAGCGGACGCAGACTGGCCGCCATTGCGCTGCGGGGAAAAGGTTTCTCCCGTGTGAGGGGCTTTTGGGGTGCGTGGTAGGCGTTTAAGGCCGGGCTGCGGGAGGCGCGGTCAGGTCGGGCGGAGTGACCGGAGGGGTTAGGCCGGGCCGGGGTGTGTGCACTCTTAGTGTGCGGGAGTGTAGGCCGGGGACCCCGGGCGCGTTTCTGCGGCGCTTCTTGTGGGCCCCTGTTCCTCGTTCATTTTTCTCTCCCGCCGCTCCGCAGATTCTCCGCGATGGCCGGAGTATTTCCTTACCGAGGGCCGGGTAACCCGGTGCCCGGCCCTCTAGCTCCGCTGCCGGATTACATGTCGGAGGAGAAGCTGCAGGAGAAAGGTGAGGCGAGACTGGAGCGGGGCGCGGGCCGGAGGCGGGGCGGGTGCGCGCGCAGGCGGGGTGGGACCCCCCCCCCCCGTTTGGGCAGCTCATTAGGTGTCAGCTCCCTAGATACCCCATTGAATTTATCTAATCAAGTCATTTTAAGCGCGTGTTATTTGCAGGCGCTGGTCCAACGGGGTTACAGTAGTAATGGAGACAAAATTCCTGTCCTTACGGGGTTTAAATTATGGCGGGAGAGAGAGAGAGAGAATGAAAAAACCTTGAAGATCTATAGTAAAAATGTTGGCCAGGCGCGGTGGCTCACGCCTGTAATCCCAGCACTTTGGGAGGCCGAGGCGGGCGGATCACCTGTGGTCAGAAGTTCGAGACCAGCCTGGTCAACATGTCGAAACCCCGTCTCTACCAAAAATACAAAAATTAGCCCCCTGTGGTGGCTCGTGTCAGTAATACCAGCTATTCGGAGGCTGAGGCACAACAATCGCTTGAACCGCGGAGGGGGAGGTTGCAGTGAGTGACATCCTGCCATTGTACTCCAGCCTGGGCAACAGAGCAAAACAACGCCTCAAGATAAATAAATAAATAATGTCAGCTAGTGATAAATGTGATGGAGAAATAGAGTAAGGTGGTAAGGGAATTGGCAAGGAGTGGTTCTTCCTGCGGGATGCCTGCTTCTGCTTCACGTACATTGGCAGGAGCTTACCCCAGGGCAAGAGGTGAAGATGATTAGGCTGAGGGTGTGCAGTCCTTTAAACTGAGGTGCCTTTGTAGCTCGAAAATGGCAGCAATTGCAGGCCAAGCGCTATGCAGAAAAGCGGAAGTTTGGGTTTGTGGACGCCCAGAAGGAAGATATGCCCCCAGAACATGTCAGGAAGATCATTCGAGACCACGGAGACATGACCAACAGGAAGTTCCGCCATGACAAAAGGGTTTACTTGGGGTAAGGAACACCCTGAAATAATTTCACTTGGAGTTTGGCCCTTTTGCCTTCTCCCTGTCCCTGTTTGCATCCTTGGATAGATGTGCTGTCATCTTGGAGTAGGACTCCGCTTTGACAGCTCATCCTGGTGGATAAGAGAAAGGACAAAACCAGTAGGATTCTCTTGTAATTTTTACATCTTCCACTTATGCAGTCTGTCTCCCTTCTCTTCCTGATTTGGGACTGGTACTTTAGTTTGTCCTGTTGTTGCTATTGTAAGATACTCCTATCATTGAACTGGCTGAACCCCAGAGTAGGATACGTGGCAGCCTGTCACTTCTCAGGGACCTGAATTCTGTGTTTGGGGTATTTAATTTCAGAGGTATCCCTACTCCTGTTTTTCTGAGGCTCTAAACTGGATGAGTACAGGTACAGATGTCTTAACAGATCCCTGTTCTATTTGGACACAAAAATGTTTGCCGTGTAATTAACTGGAAGTTTTGTTTATTTCAAAAAAAAGAAAAAATACTTTTTTTGAGAACTGTGCTGGGTGCTAGGGATCTAGTGGTGAGCGGATAGTACCAGTCTCCACCTTTGTGCAGTATGCGGTCTAGTGGCATGACGGGCAGGCGACAACTAGTTATGGTGAAGCATGGTGAATGTTTTATTATTCTTGTGAGAAGATGCAGAGAGAATAGAATGTGAGACAGCCTCAAAGCTGTCTTCAGAGGGACAACCATTGATTTAGGGGAGCTGAGACCAGCATTGTGGGACTGTGAAGTTTAAGAAGAGTGTTACCAGGTGACGTTGGAGAGGGAGAGGCGGGGTTTCTGGTTATGAATGAAGGGCCTGTATGCTGAGCTTGGGCGTTTGGATTGTAAGGTAGCATTTACTGTGGAACATGAACTCGTGGCTTCTCTGCAGAGGACAGGCAGCAGAGCACCGTGTCATTTCTGATAGCCTTGTCTTTTTCTGATATGGCAGTGCCCTGAAGTACATGCCCCATGCGGTCCTCAAGCTGCTGGAGAACATGCCTATGCCTTGGGAGCAGATCCGGGATGTGCCTGTGCTGTACCACATCACGGGAGCCATTTCTTTCGTCAATGAGATTCCCTGGGTCATTGAACCTGTCTACATCTCCCAGTGGGGGTGAGAAGACCGAACTAGGCTTTGCGATGGTGGCGGTGGCTGGGAGGCAGTGGGTGAATGGTTGTGTGACGTTCTTGCCTTCCAGGTCAATGTGGATTATGATGCGTCGAGAAAAAAGAGATAGGAGGCATTTCAAGAGGATGCGTTTTCCCCCTTTTGATGATGAGGAGCCGCCCTTGGACTATGCTGACAATATCCTAGATGTTGAGCCCCTGGAGGCCATTCAGCTGGAGCTGGACCCTGAGGAGGATGCCCCTGTGTTGGACTGGTTCTATGACCACCAGCCATTAAGGGACAGCAGGAAGTGAGTGACAGATGGAGATGCTGCTCCTGGGAGGAGCTGTGGAAACCCAGAAGGAGTCCTGTGAGATGAGTAGGCAGTATGGTTTGTCTAGCTGCTTACTTGATGTGGGCCTTTCTGTTTTCCCGCTAGGTATGTAAACGGCTCCACTTACCAGCGCTGGCAGTTCACACTGCCTATGATGTCAACTCTCTACCGCCTCGCCAATCAGCTTCTGACAGACCTGGTGGATGACAACTACTTCTACCTGTTTGATCTGAAGGCCTTCTTCACGTCCAAGGCACTCAATATGGCCATTCCTGGAGGCCCCAAATTTGAACCTCTTGTTCGAGACATCAACCTACAGTAAGTTGGAGAGATTAGGGATTTTAGGCATTTTGAGTTGAGTGAAATCTAATCTTCATCCTTAAAGTCCTGTTATAACTTCCAAATTAGTCTGTTTGCGCCAGGCACAGTGGCTCATGCTATAATCCTAGCACTTTGGAAGGCTGGGGCAGGAGGACTGCTTGAGCCCAGAAGTTGACCAGCCTGGGCAACATGGCAAAACATTAGCTCTGTCTTTACCAAACGTTATTAGCTGGGTGTGGTGGTGCTCACAGCTTCCTGTAGTCTCAGTTACTTGGGAAGCTGACCTGGGAGGATTGTTTGAGCCCAGGAGGTCACAGCCGCAGTGAGCTGTGATCGTGCCGTTGCGTTCCAGCATGGGTGACAGGAGTGAGACCCTGTCTCAGAAACAAGCAAACATAGTCTGCTTATTCTCGGTTTTGTGCCCTAGGGATGAAGACTGGAATGAGTTCAATGATATCAACAAGATTATCATCCGGCAGCCTATCCGCACTGAATACAAGATTGCTTTTCCTTACCTGTACAACAATCTCCCACACCATGTCCACCTCACCTGGTAAGAGACCTGGAGCATCACAGTTAGAAAGGATAAGACTGGTGTTTAGGTTGGGCCAGGGCAGGGAAACTTTGGCTGACTCTTCCTTTCATTTTAGGTACCATACTCCCAATGTCGTGTTCATCAAAACTGAGGACCCTGATTTGCCAGCTTTCTACTTCGATCCTTTGATCAATCCCATCTCCCACAGGCATTCCGTCAAGGTGAGAGGAAGGGAGGGACTTGCCCTCAGCTTTTCTAGGAGCAATTGCCTGAGGTTGGCTGAAGTGTTACTAGATAAATACTCAGGCGGAGGGAGACACGTTTTCTGTCTTGCTAAGTGGTCCCCTTGAGCTATAAGCTAATTTGAGAATTCAGCATTTGCCTTAAAACATGTCGTTGATGTGATCCTGGTTTCTGTGATTATCCTTCTGGACTTGGTGGTTCCCTCTTGGGTGCTGTGGATAATCTGTCCCAGCGGGTCTCGTGTGTGTGTGTGTGTGTGTTTTAGTCTTTATAGTGAGCTGTACCATACAGGTTACCCATTTCAAGTGTGTAATTTGATGGTTTTAGGTTATTCCCATAGTTGTCTCAGCTGTCACCACATGCAATTTGAGAATATTTTTATTACCCCAAAAAGAAACTTAGCAGTTTCTCTCCGTTTCTCCCCGACTTTCTCATGCAACCGCAGATCTACTTTCTCTCTATATAGATTTGCCTGTTTACGTTTTATATAATAGAATGGAATGGAACCATACACTATGTAGTCTCTGGCGACGGGCTTCTTAAGCTTCTCATGGTGTTTTCAGTGTTTGTCTGTGTTCTGCAGTGTCCAAGCCCGGTGTCTGGAGCTTGGGTGGGAGATGATGCAGTGTTGACCTCCGGTGATGTGGGCTTCTTAGGAGGCTTTCTGGTGGTGAGCCAGTGGAGGTGTGAGAAGTGAGGCTTGCTTTCCTGGTGCCCTGTGCTACCTCAGTTCCCTTGGCACGGGCACTTGAGGGCTGCTTTTGTCAGGCAGCCCGGTTTCCATGGCAGATGTGGGCTTCGTGCTTGACCCCAAAGCATTTCATCTGGAGTCTGTGCCTCGTGCAGTAGGAGCTAAACCCCCGGGGGGATTCCCTTCCTTCTTCAGAGCCAGGAGCCATTGCCGGATGATGATGAGGAGTTTGAGCTCCCAGAGTTTGTGGAGCCCTTCCTGAAGGACACACCCCTCTATACCGACAACACGGCCAACGGCATTGCCCTGCTCTGGGCCCCACGGCCCTTCAACCTACGCTCTGGTCGCACCCGCCGGGCCCTGGACATACCCCTTGTCAAGAACTGGTAAGACTCCTACCTGGGGTAGGGGGAATGGTAGTGGATGTACAGAAGGAAAGACTCCAACTAGGTGGGCATGTAGCTTTTTTTTAAATTCTTTTTTTTTTTTTTTTTCATAAAACTGGTAGACAACCCAAGGCTTGTAGCCTTTAGCAGAGTGGCTGGAAGAAGAGATGGGCAAACTCTGGTGGGCTGACTTTTCCAGGTATCGGGAGCATTGTCCGGCTGGGCAGCCTGTGAAAGTGAGGGTCTCCTACCAGAAGCTGCTGAAGTATTATGTGCTGAATGCCCTGAAGCACCGGCCCCCTAAGGCCCAAAAGAAGAGGTAAGGTGCCCAGAGGCCCTGCTCAACCTTCTCTTCTGAAGTTCATCAGTGGCTAACTCTCACTCTTTGTGTTCCCACCTCAGGTATCTGTTCCGCTCCTTCAAAGCCACCAAATTCTTTCAGTCCACAAAGCTGGACTGGGTGGAGGTTGGGCTACAGGTTTGCCGCCAGGGCTACAACATGCTCAACCTTCTTATCCACCGTAAGAACCTCAACTACCTGCACCTGGACTACAACTTTAATCTGAAGCCTGTGAAAACACTCACCACCAAGGTGCCTGCGTTGGAGCTTCGGGGTCTCCTGGGCTTGAGGGACGGACAGCTGTTTCTGCTCTGGCTCCCGATGGAGGCGTACATCCAGGTGGGACCATTGCTCATTCATGTTCTCTCTGTGTTTTGCGTCTTCTCCAGGAAAGAAAGAAATCTCGTTTTGGGAATGCTTTCCACCTGTGTCGGGAGGTTCTGCGGTTGACTAAGCTGGTTGTGGACAGTCATGTGCAGTATCGACTGGGCAATGTGGATGCCTTCCAGGTGAGGCTAGGGATTCCCAACCCCCGCCCAGGTGAGGAGGCTGCATGAAGCCTGTGCTGGCCATGGAGCTGCTTTAAGCTCCAAGTCTCATGGCGCAATTGTGTTGCAGCTGGCAGATGGATTGCAGTATATATTTGCCCATGTTGGGCAGTTGACGGGCATGTATCGATACAAATACAAGCTGATGCGACAGATTCGCATGTGTAAGGACCTGAAGCATCTCATCTATTATCGCTTCAACACGGTGAGGCCCTGATCTTACTTACTGACTTCAACTTTCTTTTTTTTTTTTGAGACAGAGTTTTACTCTGTTACCCAGGTTGGAGTGCAGTGGCATGGTACGATCTCGGCTTGTTGCAACCTCCGCCTCCTGGGCTCAAGCAGTTCTCCTGACTCAGTCTCTCAAGTAGCTAGGATTATAGGTGCCCACCACCACACCTGGCTAATTTTTTTTTTCTTTTTGAGACTGAGTCTTGCTCTGTTGCCCAGGCTGGAGTGCAGTGTCACTGATCTGGGCTCACTGCAACCTCCGCCTCTTGAGTTCAAGTGATTGTCCTGCCTCAGTCTCCCGAGTAGCTGGGATTGGAGGTGTGCGCCACCATGCCTGGATAATTTTTGTATTTTTAGTAGAGACTGGGTTTAACTATGTTGGCCAGGCTAGTCTCAAACTCTTGACCTCATCATCCACCCGCCTTGGCCTCCCAAAGTGCTTAGATTAAAGGCGTGAGCCACTGTGCCTGGCCTTACTGACTGACTTTCTCAGATCTTTTTTCATTTATACATTTAGACCGGCTCTTTCCAGGGACCTATTTGGAGAGCAGCTATGAGTGTGTCCTTACTGCTCCTTTAAATTCTCATGGGAGATCTTAGTTCCTGGTTTTTGCCTTAAGGTTTCTCATTTACCTTCTTGTTTTAGATGTTGAGGTCCCAGAGTTTTTCTTTTTTCCCCTCTACTGCCATACACGTGTTCCTCTGTATGTATATATAATAGATGCCCCACCTCTGCCCAGGTTTCTGTTGTTCTTTAAATGTGTTGCTGATTTGTGTTCTGAACTTCTGCTTGGCTCATAGGGCCCTGTAGGGAAGGGTCCTGGCTGTGGCTTCTGGGCTGCCGGTTGGCGAGTCTGGCTGTTTTTCATGCGTGGCATTACGCCTTTATTGGAGCGATGGCTGGGCAACCTCCTGGCCCGGCAGTTTGAAGGTGAGTGGTTTTCTCTCTGTCCAACTTCACCTGTTACTGTTTCAAAGATAGCTGGTGTGTTTCTGCTCTGTCCCCTGCCCTCGTTTGAGTCTGTTCCCTGCTCTTGTATGAGCACCCCTTCCTACTGGATTGCCTTTAGGTCCAGTTCTCAAATGACCTAGTATTCTATTTCTTGGGCTTCCTTCTGGCGCCTTGAGAGGCAGTCATGCATTTGCAGGAGAGTGGACATTCCTCAGAGGCATACTTGTGAACGTTTAAGGCAGCTCATCTTTTTGGGTATGCTGGGCACATGGATGCTCTGTTAATACCTAATTTGATTATAACCATAATGAGTGAGGGGCATTAAGGTAGAGACCCTTACTGAAAGCAAGGATTCTTGCTTGTAATCACCATGGGACACTCTACTTCTAGGTCGACACTCAAAGGGGGTGGCAAAGACAGTAACAAAGCAGCGAGTGGAGTCGCATTTTGACCTGGAGCTTCGGGCAGCTGTGATGCATGATATTCTGGACATGATGCCTGAGGGGATCAAACAGAACAAGGCCCGAACGATCCTGCAGCACCTCAGCGAAGCCTGGCGCTGCTGGAAAGCCAACATTCCTTGGAAGGTGAGTGTCTCTCTGTTTTCTTGGAGGCGTAAAAGTCCGTTTTGTTTTTTTTTTCCTTGAGATGGAGTCTTGCTCTGTCACCTAGGCTGGAGTGCAATGGTAGTAGAGACGGGGTTCCACCATGTTGGTCAGGCTGGTCTCAAACGCTTGACCTCATGATCCGCCTGTCTCGGCCTCCTCAAGTGTTGGGATTACAGGCGTGAGCCACCACACCCGGCCTCATCCGTCTTCTTTAGGTTAGGATCACCGCTTCGGGACTCCTTAGGGCACTAGGTGGCTCCTGTCTGTTTTCCCTTTTAGAGAGGGGGCTTGCTGTGGTGCCTAGGCTGGCCTCAAACTCCTGAGCTTGTGATCCTCCTTAGCCTCCAGAGGAGCCAGGTTGCAGATGTGTGCCACAGTACCTGGCTTGATGGTGTTTTCTGGACTTTCAGGTGCCTGGACTGCCGACGCCTATAGAGAATATGATCCTTCGGTACGTGAAGGCCAAGGCTGACTGGTGGACCAACACTGCCCACTACAACCGCGAGCGGATTCGCCGAGGGGCCACTGTGGACAAGACTGTTTGTAAAAAGAACCTGGGCCGCCTCACCCGGCTCTACCTGAAGGCAGAACAGGAGCGGCAGCACAACTACCTGAAGGTGGGGCAGAGGAGGCTGGGCTGGTGTGAGTAGGGGAGTGGGCGGGAGGGAGGACTGCAGCGTTGTGACTAGACCTTGTCCGGGGCACCGGGCTGTGGTGGAGGCTGACTTCATGTCCCCTTGCAGGACGGGCCTTACATCACGGCCGAGGAGGCAGTGGCCGTGTACACCACCACTGTGCATTGGCTGGAAAGCCGCAGGTTCTCCCCCATCCCATTCCCCCCGCTCTCCTATAAGCATGACACCAAGTTGCTCATCTTGGCATTGGAGCGGCTGAAGGAAGCCTATAGGTGAGTAGCAGGGCAGATAAGTTCCTGCTGGGAAGGGACAGCAGGGAGTGGGCTCCTCATCACAGTCCAAAGAAAGAAGGTGCAGCCCCGCTGTTTTCTGGCTTGACTTCCTCTTGGTTTTCCCATTCACCTTTCCCATTGCTTTATCAGTGTGAAGTCTCGGTTAAACCAGTCTCAGAGGGAGGAGCTAGGTCTGATTGAGCAAGCCTACGATAACCCCCACGAGGCACTGTCCCGCATCAAGCGTCACCTCCTCACACAGAGAGCCTTCAAAGAAGTGAGTGAGAGGCCGTCCAAGTTTTCTTTTTGGTTCTGCCATTCATTTTTGGATCCAAAGGTAGCAGGTTGCCTCAGGTGATGGGTGGATCGGTGTGAACCAGCCTCCTTACCCCACAGGTGGGCATTGAGTTCATGGACCTCT
Source organism: Cacajao melanocephalus (assembly GCA_963573385.1). NCBI lineage: Eukaryota > Metazoa > Chordata > Mammalia > Primates > Pitheciidae > Cacajao > Cacajao melanocephalus. The sequence continues at coordinate 53,764 of CAUYLG010024127.1, forward strand.
ATAGCCACCTGGTTCCAGTGTATGACGTAGAGCCGCTGGAGAAGATAACTGATGCCTACCTGGATCAATACCTGTGGTACGAAGCTGACAAGCGCCGCCTCTTTCCGCCCTGGATTAAGCCTGCGGACACAGAGCCACCGCCACTGCTGGTTTACAAGTGGTGCCAAGGTACAACTTTTCCAAGATTGCCCTGTGAGGGGTGAGGGATGAGTTCAGTTCGACGTCAAAATTCTCAACTGGGCAGCGTGATTGGTTTCCTCTCTTGATACATGGCCATAGAAGGATGTAGTGTTCATGTTAAACTGAGTTATAGCGATCCGGATGAATGCGTGGAATCGTAGTGGGATTGGGTTAAGGAATGTTGTGATAGTTACTGTGGGGCTAGTCCTGAGAGAGGATTTCTAACGGCTGGAGACCTGCATTGCTACTCCCCAGGCATCAATAACCTCCAGGACGTGTGGGAGACGAGTGAAGGCGAGTGCAATGTCATGCTGGAATCACGCTTTGAGAAGATGTATGAAAAGATCGACCTGACCCTGCTTAACAGGCTGCTGCGCCTCATCGTGGACCACAACATAGCCGACTACATGACGGCCAAGAACAACGTCGTCATCAACTACAAGGTGTGTCTCGGGGCCTGTCGGGTCCACTGACGCAGAATTTGCTGAGGGAGAACAGAAGAGGTGGGCCCTAGAGAATGCTGGGACGTGGCCCAGGTTGCTGAGAGTCGTGGCTCTTTCCTTCTAGGACATGAACCATACGAATTCATACGGGATCATCAGAGGCCTGCAGTTTGCCTCGTTCATCGTGCAGTATTACGGCCTGGTGATGGATTTGCTTGTATTGGGATTGCACCGGGCCAGTGAGATGGCTGGGCCCCCTCAGATGCCAAATGACTTCCTCAGTTTCCAGGACATAGCCACCGAGGCTGCCCACCCCATCCGTCTCTTCTGCAGATACATTGATCGTATCCATATTTTTTTCAGGTGAGGGCCTGCCTGGATTCCTAGCCTTGCAGGGTCCTGAGGCATATGCCTTGCCTGTGAAATCAGCTATTGTACCTTAGCTGACGTAACTGCTTGGGACTTTAAAATGGAATGAAGGCCGGGGAGGGTGGGGGTAGGATGGGGTAGGGTCTCCATCTCTGGAGCTGGAGGACTCGGGGGATCCCACATCTCAGTGTGTCTGGGCCTCAGCAATGTCCCTGGTCTGGTGTAGGTTCACAGCAGATGAGGCTCGGGACCTGATTCAACGCTACCTGACAGAGCACCCTGACCCCAACAATGAGAACATCGTTGGCTATAACAACAAGAAATGCTGGCCCCGAGATGCCCGCATGCGCCTCATGAAACACGATGTTAACTTGTAAGTCTAGGTTGGGCTGTGTGGGCCGGAAGGACACGGAGGCTGAGGGACCCAGAGAGGGCAGACGTGAGGCTGTGTCCTGGGCGGAGAAGCGTAGCTGTGTTGGGATATCATCGGTTGGCCGCAGAAGGGAATTTCCTTCCAAGAGACTGTGTGACCGTGTGTTCTCTGTGGGCAGAGGTCGAGCAGTATTCTGGGACATCAAGAACCGCCTGCCACGGTCAGTGACCACGGTTCAGTGGGAGAACAGCTTCGTGTCTGTGTACAGTAAGGACAACCCCAACCTGCTGTTCAACATGTGCGGCTTCGAGTGCCGCATCCTGCCCAAGTGCCGCACCAGCTACGAGGAGTTCACCCACAAGGACGGGGTCTGGAACCTGCAGAACGAGGTACCGCCTGGGAGGGGCTGGGACGGGCGCCAGCACACCTGTGCTTCTGGGGTAGGTGGGAGCGAGGCACACAGGCGTCCCTCCTCACTGTCGGTCACTTGTGCCTGGTTGGATAGAAAGGGCTCCGCGGGGGTCACAGTTGGTTCTTGCCTCTGTGGGTTCCTGAGGCAAGTTAACCTTGACTCTGTGGTTCAGGTTACTAAGGAGCGGACAGCTCAGTGCTTCCTGCGTGTAGATGATGAGTCAATGCAGCGCTTCCACAACCGCGTGCGTCAAATTCTGATGGCCTCTGGCTCCACCACCTTCACCAAGGTACAAGGCCTTCACCCCGGCTTCCCTCCTGTCCTGCTCACCTCACATGCCTTTCAGCTCTGCCCCTGCTTGATTCTCCTTTCTTCCCAGCTTTGCTCCGTATACTGGTTTCCATGCTCTGTGCAATAGTGGCTTAGAGTGTCAGTCACTTCATAGTGATTTCCTGATAACTCCTTGTAGGATTTCTGCAGTCTCCTTCTGTGAAGTTGTGATGATTCTAAATTAAGGCAAGAATGGAAGTTGGATTTATTATTTTGAACAAAAAAGCATTGTTTTTGCATTTTCTCAGGGGCTTGTTTATCTAAGTCATACTAAGCAGGCATAAAGGACCTGTGAAAAAGCAGTTCTCGCTAGGTATCTCAGTGTGCGTTTCTCCTAGTTACCTTCAGAATGGAGAAAGAAAAATCTGAGGAATTTTGAACTATGGACATTTAAGTTTTTGCAAGGTTTAAAAAGTTACCTTGGCCGGGCACAGTGGCTCACACCTGTAGTCCTAGCACTTCGGGAGGCTGAGGCTGGTGGATCACCTGAGGTTAAGAGTTTGAGACCAGGCTGGCCAACATGGTACAACTTTGTCTCTACTAAAAATAAAAAAAATTAGCCAGGTCTGGTCGCAGGCACGTGTAATCCCAGCTACTTGGGAGGCTGAGGCAGAATTGCTTAAACTCTGGAGGTGGAGGTTGCAGTGAGCTGAGATTGCACCGTTGCCTTCCAACTCTGGCAACAGAGCAAAAACTCTGTCTCAGAAAAAAGTTACCTCACTTTGGTTTCCATTCGCTATAACATTTTTCTTGCATTCTGACCTTCGTATCTCTAAATGTGCAGCATTTGCATGTGCAGAATGTTTTCTGTTTTTTGGTAAGTCTTCTGTTAAGGGTATGTTCTGTTATAGAACTGTTGCATTATGGTTGAGTTTCCTTTATCCAAAATTCTTGGGACCAGAAATGTTTTGATTTCAGATTTTTTTTTTTTAAATATTTTCATTGTTATTACTAGAAACAGTGTCTTACTCTGTCACTTAGGCTGAAGTGCAGCAGCATTATCATAACTCACTGCAGCTCAGGTGATCCTCACACCTCAGCCTCCCTAGTATCTGGGACCATGGGCGCATATGCCACCATGCCTGGCTAATTTTTTTTTTTTTTTTTTTTTTTTTGAGATGGAGTTTCACTCTTGTTGCCCAGGCTGGAGTGTAATGGCGTGATCTCTGCTCATCACAACCTCCGCCTACCAGACTCAAGGGATTCTCCTGCTTCAGCCTTCCAAGTAGCTGGGATTACAGGCATGTGCCATCACACCTGGCTGATTTTGTGTTTTTAGTAGAGATGGGGTTTCTCCACATTGGTCAGGCTGGTCTCGAACTCCCGACCTCTGGTGATCCAAAGTGCTAGGATTACCCACTGCGCCTGTCCTAATTTTTAAATTTTTTGTAGACCTGGGGTCTTACTCTCTTGTCCAGGCTGATCTCAAACTCCTTGGGTTCAAGCAGTCCTCTCGCCTCAGGCTCCCAGAGTGCTGGATCATAGGTGTGAGCCACTGTGCCCAGCCTTGAAATATTTTCATTATACTTGCAGGTTCAGCATCCCTAATCCGAAATCTGAAATGCTCCAGTGAGTATTTCCTTTCAGCATTATGCTGGTGCTCAGAATGTTGGGACTCAAAAAATCTTAGCTTTTTGAGCATTTTGGGTTTGTGATTAACCTGTATCTGGGGAATCTGTGAGAGCACCAGAGTTAATGGTTGCTCTAGCCCAGTCTGGAAGTGGAAGAGGAAAGGATTCCTGAAAGAATTGCATGTGATGAGGCAGGTGAGGGAGGGCATTCCTCTAGCCAAGTGTGGAGACGTAGCTAGCTTGGTGTACATGGGGCTATGGAAAGTTCAAGGTTTGCTGGATAAATTGTGGAATTGGGAATGTTCAGAGATGAGGCTGGATAAATAGTGGAGAGCCACGTGGAGAGCGTTGGACACCTTATGAAGAAGTATGTGAGGGTCTTAAGCACGGAGTGACTTTCAGATTTTTTTTTTTAATGTCTCATGCTGCAGATGTAGACTTTGTGAGATTTCTGTGTTAGATGATTCACTCTTACAGCTGTGAGAAAGACAGTACTAAAGGATGATAAGATAGGAGACGAGGCTTGGGGACTGCTGCAGAAGTCCAGATAACAATGATGAGAGCAAAGTAGCCAGGCGCGGTGGCGCATGCCTGTAATGCCAGCATTTTGGGAGGCCCAGGTGTCTGGATCACCTGAGCTCAAACTGACCAACATGGTGAAACCTCATGTCTACTTTAAATACAAAAATTAGCTGGGCTTTGTGGTGCATGCCCATAATCCCAGCTAGTTGGGAGGCTGAGGCAGGAGAATGGCTTGAACCTGGGAGGCGGAGGTTGCAGTGAGCCGAGATTGTGCCATTACACTCCAGCCTGGGCAACAGAGTGAGAGTCTGTCTCCTAAATAAATAAATAAATAAAGTTAAATAAAAATGATGAGAGCAGTGAAAGTAAAGGTAGGACGAGGGGAACAGACTTGATAAGAAATTAGCAGGTAAAATCCGCAGAACTTTGTTGTCATGGGATGCTGGAAGAGAGAAAGAAACACGGTGTGCAGATCTTGGCACAGGTGACCAGGTAGATGTGAGTGCTGCCAGCTGGAAGACTGCGTCAACAAGAGCAGCTTTAGGAGGAAGATAAAGACTTAGTTTAGGATCTATAAAGTGTGAAGTTCCTGAGAACATTCAGATGGAGGTGCCCAGCAGGCATTTATTTATATCATGTTTCTTCATTTCCAAGATACGCACGTAAGTACATGTATACACATCTATGTATATTCCTCCTGCTCCCTTAATGGTGCCTCTTTAATTGATGATCTGTTAAATTTGATTTTTAAAAAGTATGAGTTTGACATTCCAGGGAGAGAAATGAAACTAGAAAGTTAAGAGCAGTCAGGGATAACCTAGAGGTTCCTAGGATGTCTCAGTAGCAATCTAAGCATGGAGAGGAGGTCTGGATTAAAGATGTAGATTTAGGAGTCTGTCAGAATAAAGATTGAAAGCCGAAGAATGAGTGACATCACCCAGGGAGAATGTAGAGTGAGAAGAGGAGGGAACGAATTTGGGCCTGTGGGGAATACCAAGATTAAGTGTGCCAGAGCCCGTGGGACAGTGCTGGGTCCTGGGAAGCAAGGCTGTCAGGAGCAAGTGTCCAGAGTCGGGTGGCTGCTTCGCAGTGTCAGGTGCCTCAGAGCGTTTCAGTTAGATAAGGACTGAAAAGGATCCATTGGATTTGGCAGTTAGGACGTCATTGGTGACCTTAGCAAGAGCTGTTACAGAAATAGTGGGGATGGAAGCCAGATGGCAGTGGGTGAGGCTTTCTGGGAAGTGAGTGAGTGGAGACAGCAAGGACAGTCCATTTGCCAGTTGAAGAGAAGGAAGGACATTAGATGCCATCTAGAGGGAGCTGTAAGTCAGTGCAGGGATTTTTGATGGCAGTGACATGAGTATGTTTTAATTAAGGAGCCCAGTAGAGTTTAGTGTACAATAGAAAAGTTCGATGATTGGCTGGGCGCACTGGCTGACTCCTGTAGTAACTCCAGCACTTTAGGGAGGCCGAGGCGGGCGAATCACCCAGTTAGGAGTTCAAGACCAGCCTGGTCAATATAGTGAAACCCCATCTCTACTAAAAATACAGCAGTTAGCTGGGCACTATGGCAGGTGCCTGTAATCCCAGCTACTCTGGAGGCTGAGGCAGGAGAATTGTTTGAACCCGGGAGGTGGAGGTTGTAGTGAGCTGAGATCATGTCACTGCACTCCAGCCTGGATGACAGAGCAAGAATCTGTCTTGGAAAAAAAAAGAAAAGAAAAGAAAAGTATGGTAATTGATGAGCAGAGTTGCAGAGGTGTTTACTAGGGGTAGAATAAAGAGCAAGCAGGCCGGGCACAGAGGCTCACAGCTGTAATCCCAGCACTTTGGGTGGATCACGAGGCCAAGAGATCAAGACCATCCCGGCCAACATGATGAAACCCCGTCTCTACTAAAAATACAAAAAGGTAGCCGGGCGTGGTGGCAGGCACCTGTAATCCCAGCCACTTGGGAGGCCGAGGCAGGAGAATTACTTGATCCCAGGAGGCGGAGGTTGCAGTGAGCCGAGATTGCACCACTGCACTCCAGCCTGGTGACAGAGCAAGACTCTGTCTCAAAAAAAAAAAGTGAGTGAGGGAGTGGATGGAAGAAGTTCTGAGAGGTTAAGGAAGCAGCTGACTAGTGGTTAGAAGCACAGGTTCTGGAGGCAGATTGGGTTCACATCATACCTTTGTCATATTACTAGTTGGGATCTTGGGAAAATTGCCCATGTTGGGCCTTAATTTCCTCATCTGTAAAATAGGGATAGTGGTATTACCTAGCTCAGAGGGCTTTTGTGAAACTGAAGTGAAATAGTGTATTTAGTAAGCCGTATTACTTGATAAATTGCTTGATAAAGCTGGGCACAGTGGCTTATGCCTACAATCCCAGCCCTTTTGGAGGCTGAGATGGGAGGACTGCTTGAGCCTAGGAATTCAATACCAGCTTAGGTAACATAGTAAGATCTTGTTTATATTTAAAAATTAAATTAATATAAAATAAGATAGAATTTTAAAAATATGTTTAAAAAGCTATGTCATGGGCAAATTCTGTGACTTGGTTTTTGTTTGTTTGGTTTGTTTTAGAGACGGGGTTTCTCCATGTTGGCCAGGCTGGTCTCCAACTCCTGACCTCAGGTGATCCGCCCACCTCAGCCTCCCAAAGTTCTGGGATTACAAGTTGGAGCCACCATGCCTGGCCTTATAATTTGTTTTTTTTTATGAAGACTTAAAAGATATATAAATTTCTTACATGGTGTCTAGTACACGTAGACCTGAATAAATACTATTTTCCTTCCTGACTCCCCTTGTTCCCCGGGAGTTTCTACTATAATAAAGGAACGCTGGATTCCTCAGGAATTTATACTTCCTCCCCTTCAGGGGTAGAGCACTGGTAACTACAACAGAACTACTGTGTTCTGTTACACACATCAGCAGTTCCAAGTGCAGTCAGAGAATTTACTAAGCCTACTGGGAATTGTCCGCTTCCCTTCACCTACTGTCTAGCCCATCCTTGCCCCTGGCCCTCCTTTCTCTAGATCTGCCATGGTTGTCTCATGCTGTGGACGTTCTGGATGCTCATTTGAGCTTTTGTGATTGCGTTTGAGCTGTTCTCTCACCCTGCGGTCCTTTCTCCTTGTCTGAATACTGTTTGCTCAAGGTAGATTTCTGTGGTAACTCCAGCCAAGGCACTCTTTGATTTCCGTAATTGTTCAGAAGATATTTTTTGCCTTAAAGTCTTGACTATATCATTTGGTATATTGTGGTTTGCTATCTCTTTTTTTGAGATAGCGTCTCTGTCATCCAGGCTGGAGTACAGTGGTTTGATCTCGGCTCACTGCAACCTCCGCCTCCTGGGTTCAAGCGATTATCCTACCTCAGCCTCCCGAGTAGCTGTGATTATGGGGGTATGCCACCATGCCTGGCTAATATTTGTATTTTCAGTAGAAACGGTTTCAGCATGTTGGCCACGGTGGTCTCAAACTCCTGACCTCAGGTGATCTGCCTGCCTTGGCCTTCCAAAGTGCTGGGATTACAGGTGTGAGCCACTTTGCCCATTTGCTATCTTTTTTTTTAATTGAGCTTGTCAAAGAAACAGCTTTGGTTTCATTAATTTTTATGTTTTTTCTTTTTTTGTTATATTGATTTTTTTTTTTTTGAAATGGGGTCTCTGTGACCCTGATTGAAGTGCAGTGGTGCAATCTCAGCTCACAGTAACCTCTGCCTCCCAGGCTCAGGAGACCCTCTCACCTTAGCCTCCCAAGTAGCTGGGACCACAGGCACATGCCACTGTATTGGGGTTTTTTTTTTTGTTTTTTTTTTCTTCGTATTTTTGGTAGAGACAGTTTTGCCATATTGCCCAGGCTGGTCTTCAATTCCTGAGCTCAGGTAATCCACCCACCTGGACTGGGATTATAGGTGTGAGCCAACGTGCCTGGCCTTATTGCATTGCTTTCTTCTCTTACCATATCCTTCCCTTTGCTAGTTCTATTGAGGTAAAAGGTCAGATGATCAATTTTGGAGTTGTCACTTTTTCTAATAGAATTATTCACTTCTGTAAATTTTCCTCTCAGCATTGCTTTAGCTGCATTCCTCACATTTTAATATGTTGTGTTTTCATTTGTATTCAGTTAAAAGTATATTCTAGGCTGGGCCTGGTCGCTCACACCTGTAATCCCAGCACTTTGGGAGGCTGAGGTGGGCGGATCACGAGGTCAAGAGATTGAGACCATCCTGGCCAACATGGTGAAACCCGGTCTGAGCTAAAAATGCAAAACTTAGTTGAATGTGGTGGTGTACGCCTGTAGTCCCAGCTACTTGGGAGGCTGAGGCAGGAGAATTGTTTGAACCTGGAAGGCAGAGGTTGCAGAGAGCAGATTGCACTACTGCACTCCAGCCTGGTGATAGAGTGAGACTCCGTCCCCCCCAAAAAAAGTATATTTTAATTTCCCTTATGAGTTATGAGTTCATATTTCACCATAGGTTGTTTAGAATGACACTGTTTACATATTTGGGGGGTTTCCCTTGTTGGTTTCTAGTTTGATTCCATTATGGTTAGGAAACATGTTCTATATGATCTTAGTTTTTAAAAATGTATTAAATTATCAGATATCTTAACACCTGAAAAAAAGAAAAAATTTTTAAAAACGAAAAAAAATGTATTAATTAATTTAGGGCTGGGGCGGTGGCTCACGCCTGTAATCCCAGCACTTTGGGAGGCCAAGGCGGGCAGATCACCTGAGGACAGGAGTTTGAGACCATCCTAACATGGTGAAACCCTGTCTTTACTAAAAATACGAAAAAATAAGCCAGGTGTGGTGGCACTTGCCTGTAGTCCCAGCTACTCGGGAAGCTGAGGCAGGAGAATCACTTGAACCCAGGAGGCGGAGGTTGTAGTGAGCTGAGATCCCGCCACTGCACTCCAGCCTGGGTGACAGGGCAAGACACAATCTCAAAAAATAATAATAATAATAAATTTAGAGGTGGGGGTCTCACTCTGTTGCCTCAAACTCCTGGACTCGAGCAGTCCTCTCACCTCAGCCTTCCAAAGAGTTGGGATTACAGGCATGAGCCGCTGCACCTGGCTGAGACTGACTTTTTAGTGTCCTAGCATACAGTCTATCTTGGTGACTGTCCCATGTGTACTTGAAAAGATCTGTTAAGCTGTATTCTGCTATTGTTAGGTAGAGTGTTTTACAGATGTTAGGTTCAGTCAACCGGTTACATTGCTCAAGTCTTCGATATCCTTCATGATATTTTCAGTATGCTTGTGTCAATTACTGAGGAGTATTAGAAATCTCTAGTAATTGCAGCACTTTGGGAGGCTGAGGCTGGTGGATTGCTTGAGCCTAGGAGTTTGAGACCAGCCTGGGCAAAACAGCGAAACCCCATCTCTACAAAAAAAATACGAAAATTAGCTGGATGTGGTGGTATGCACCTGTAGTCCCAGCTACTTGGGAGGCTGAGGTGGAAGAGTCTCCTGAGCCTAGGAGGTGGAGTTTGCAGTGAGTGGAGATAGCGCCATTGCACTCCAGCCTGGGCAACAGAGCAAGACCCTGTCTACAAAAAGAGAGAAAGAGATATCTCCAGCTACAGCTGTGGGTTTATTTTTTCTTTCAGGTCCATCATTTTTGAGTCTGTTATTAGTTACATAAGGTATTTAGGATTACTATGTCTTCCGAATGAATTGACTACTTTATTATATCAGACGTCCCTCTGTATTCCTGATAGTATTCCATCGTCTGAAGTCTTTGTCTTATATCAGTAGTGCCACACCAGCTTTGTTTTGTGTTTGCATGGGTGTATTTTTCCATCTTTTTACTGTTAATCTGTCTTTGTAATTTAGGTTTATTTCCTACAGATAGCATATAGTTGGATCTTGGATCTTTTTTTTTTTTTTTGGAGACAGAGTCTTGCTCTATCGCCAGGCTGGAGTGCAGTGGTACGATCCTGGCTCGCTGCAACTTCCGTTTTCCAGTTTCAAGCAGTTCTCCTGCCTCAGCCTCCTGAGTAGCTGGGACAACAGGCATGCAACACCATGCCCGGCTAATGTTTTGCACTTTTAGTAGAGACAGGATTTCACCATGTTGGTCAGGATGTTCTTGATCTCTTGACCTCGTGATCTGCCCACCTTGGCCTCCCAAAGTGCTGGGATTACAGGCATGAGCCACCATGCCCAGCCTGTTTGTTTCTTTTTTTGAGATGGAGTCTCTCACTCTTGCCCAGGCTGGAGTGCAGTGGTGCGATACTGGCTCACTGCAACCTCCACCTCCCAGATTCAAGTGATTCTCCTGCCTCAGCCTCCTGAATAGCTAAGACTACAGGTGTGCGCCACCACGCCCAGCTAATTTTTGTATTTTTAGTAGAAGCAGGGTTTCACCATGCTGGCCAGGTTGGTCTCAAGCTCCTGACCCCAAGGCCCGCCTCAGCCTCCTGAAGTGCTGGAATTCCAGGTGTGAGCCAGCATGCCTGACTTTTATTTAATCCAGTTTGACAGTGTTTGCTGTACAAATGTGTAAATATCTCTATAAAGGTTCATGTAACTATCAGTGTAGCATGGCAGTTCAGTTTATATCAACCATCTTATCCATCTTCTTTTTTTTGTTTCATTCTTTCTGCTTTTCCTTGTCCTGCCTTCTTCTGAATTTAGTTGTTTTGTGATTCTAATTTATCTCCAGTCTTCACTTATTTGGCTACATGGTTTTTTTCTTACTGTTCGTTCTAAGGTTTACGGTATACATCCCTCATTTACCGTGATCTGTGACCATTAGTCTACTACCAATCACTTTACATACAATACAAGAGCCTTACAAGGTGCACTTTAACTTGCACTCCCACTCTTAGTAGTATTTTTGTCATAACGTTTTAATTGTACATGAATTATAAGTGCTAAATACTTTGTTACTCTTTTTGCTTTAAACAGGCTTTCTTTTATAGAAATTGCAAAATGAGAAAAAAATATCTTTTACATTTTACCCACATAATTACTATTTCTGGTGTTCTTCACTACTTTGTATAGCTCCATCTGGTGTCCTTTTTCTTTTGTTTTTCTTTTTTTTTTTTTTTTTTTTTTGGGAGACAGAGTCTCACTCTGTTGCCCAGGCTGGAGTGCAATGGCATGATCTTGGCTCAGTGCAACCTCTGCCTCCTGGGTTCAAGCAGTTCTCCCTGCCTCAGCCTCCCGAGTAGCTGGGACTGCAGGTGCCCGCCACCGCGCCCGGCTAATTTTTGTATTTACTTTTAGTAGAGACGGGGTTTTGCTGTGTTGGCCAGGCTGGTCTCAAAACTACTGACCACAGGTTATCCACCCACGTCGGCCTCCCAAAGTGCTGGGATTATTAAAGACATGAGCCACTGCACCTGTCCCAAAAGGCTTTGCTTTGTGTTTGCCTAAAAAAAAAAAAAAAGTATTTTGCCTTCTCTTTTCTCTTTTTCTTTTTGTTTTGTTTTGTTTTGTTTTATTTTGTTTTGTTTTTGAGACAGAGTCATGTGTCTGCTAGGCTGGAGTGCAGTGGTATGATCATGGCTCATGGAGCCTGTAACTCCTGGCCTGAAGTGATCCTAGCATCTCAGCCTCCTGAATAGGGTCTTCCTGTGTTGCCCAGGCTGGTCTGCAACTCCTGGGCTCAAGCAGTCCTCCCATCTTGGCCTCCCAAAGTGCTGAGATCGTAGGCATGCGCCGCTGCCACCAGCCTTGTTGTGGTTTTGCTTTCTAGTTCCCTAGTGACTAATGATGTTGAACTCAAATCTCTCTGGAGTAGTAGGGATAAAACTAACTGGGTCAAGTTGTCTCCACCCTCCCCACGCCTGGCCCATCTGTCATTTGCTTGTTTTTTCCACTGTCTTTAGATTGTGAATAAGTGGAATACAGCTCTCATTGGCCTCATGACGTACTTTCGGGAGGCTGTGGTGAACACCCAAGAGCTCTTGGACTTGCTGGTGAAGTGTGAGAACAAGATCCAGACACGTATCAAGATTGGACTCAACTCCAAGATGCCAAGTCGGTTCCCCCCAGTTGTGTTCTACACCCCTAAGGAGCTGGGTGGGCTTGGCATGCTCTCCATGGGTCACGTGCTCATCCCCCAGTCCGACCTCAGGTACAGCCTGGTTACACCTGTTTCTGAGCCCTGTTGCTCAGGCCCTAAGGGAAGTGGGTCTTTCTTTAGTCTTAGGCTTTATTTTTTTCTCTCATCTTGGTTGTATCCCCAAACAGGTGGTCCAAGCAGACAGATGTAGGTATCACCCACTTCCGTTCAGGAATGAGCCATGAAGAAGACCAACTGATTCCCAACTTGTACCGCTACATACAGCCATGGGAGAGTGAGTTCATTGATTCCCAGCGGGTCTGGGCTGAGTACGCACTCAAGAGGCAGGAGGCCATCGCTCAGAACAGGTGGGCACCTCGGAGGGCATGCCAACCCTGGGGCAGGGGCAGGGGGTGTCCTTTGAACCTTGTGTGGAATTCAGGCCTGGAGCATGCCATGATTTTATGGAGGTGAGAGGCTGGTTCTACTTCTGACCCTGATTATTTTTGGCCAGGAAGGAGTGCTGAGCTCTTGATGTGAGAAAGTGTTTTGACTTTAATCTTTCTTTCTTGGAAGACGGCTGACTTTAGAAGACCTGGAAGATTCATGGGATCGTGGCATTCCTCGAATCAATACCCTCTTCCAGAAGGACCGGCACACGCTGGCTTACGATAAGGGCTGGCGTGTCAGAACTGACTTTAAGCAGTATCAGGTGTGTGGAGGGAGCAGATGTTCCCTGAATCAGGAACATCCATGGCTGTCCCGGAAAGCTGGGGCAGCGGGCACCCAGAAGCTCGACCACGCCTGCCTTGCCTTTTAGGTTCTGAAGCAGAATCCGTTCTGGTGGACGCACCAACGGCATGACGGGAAGCTCTGGAACCTGAACAACTACCGCACAGACATGATCCAGGCCCTGGGCGGCGTGGAAGGGATTCTGGAACACACGCTCTTCAAGGGCACTTACTTCCCTACCTGGGAGGGGCTTTTCTGGTGAGGATTCTCCTCTCAGAGGGACCCATCACAACCCTTTGAGCTCGTCTCGTATGTGCCTCCGTGGTCTCCTGTGGGGTTTCCCAGACAGCCACCTCCAGGGGGTCAGCCCTGTGCTAGGAGCTGGCAGGACATCACCTCACCTGGTTCTCTTGCTCCCCAGGGAGAAGGCCAGTGGCTTTGAGGAGTCCATGAAGTGGAAGAAGCTAACTAATGCTCAGCGATCAGGGTTGAACCAGATTCCCAATCGTAGATTCACCCTCTGGTGGTCCCCAACCATCAATAGAGCCAATGTGAGTGTGACTGGTAGACACTGGAGGCGGGGAGCTGAGAACACTGGTTTCTCCCGGGTCGTCAGGAGCGCCCGAGTCTCGGTCCCTAGCGCCGCACCGTCTTTCCCGCCAGGTGTACGTGGGTTTTCAGGTACAGCTCGACCTGACGGGCATCTTCATGCACGGCAAGATCCCCACGCTGAAGATCTCGCTCATCCAGATCTTCCGGGCCCACCTGTGGCAGAAGATCCATGAGAGCATCGTCATGGACTTGTGTCAGGTGGGATCAGGGGAGAGGGCGCCACCAAGAGTCAGCCTGGCTTGCCCTCCTGGGTATGGGAAATCCAAGCCGGAAGCTCAGGATGAGATTCCCATGGCCTCATCATCGGAAATTCTTCACACGCTCGTTCTTATTGGGCTTCCCTGACAAGTCCATCTCTCCATCTTTTCCTTCAGGTGTTTGACCAGGAACTCGATGCACTGGAAATCGAGACAGTACAAAAGGAGACAATCCATCCCCGAAAGTCGTATAAGATGAACTCGTCCTGTGCAGACATCCTGCTCTTTGCCTCCTATAAGTGGAATGTCTCCCGGCCCTCGTTGCTGGCCGACTCCAAGTAAGTGCCTCAGGCTGCAGCCCTAGGCATCTGGGAACGTTAGTTTGACTGTGCTTCCAGCACTGCTACTTGAGGAATTGGCCCTGTCTGCCTTTCTCAGACTGGGAGCCTGTCAACACCCTTAGTCAGATCTGCTGATCCTCTGGGGTCTTGCTGATCTGGAACAACTTGATGGGGTGGGTGGGATGGTTTTGGGATTTAAGTGATTAGGAAGTCTGTGGTTCTGGGGACGTGGCTTATGCGCATGCTTTCCTAGAAGCTTGAGCCCTCTTCATCCTCAGGGATGTAATGGACAGCACCACCACCCAGAAATACTGGATTGACATCCAGTTGCGCTGGGGGGACTACGATTCCCATGACATTGAGCGCTACGCCCGGGCCAAGTTCCTGGACTACACCACAGACAACATGAGTATCTACCCTTCGCCCACAGGTGTGCTTATTGCCATTGACCTGGCCTATAACTTGCACAGGTGAGTTGAGACCCAGAACCATGTATTTTCAGGCCAGGCGCAGTGGCTCACATCTGTCGTCCCAGCACTTTGGGAGCCTGAGGTGGGAGGATTGCCTGAGCTCAGGAGTTTGAGACCAATCTGGGCAACATGGTGAAACCCCATCTCTACTAAAATATAAATAATTAGCCAGGCATGGTGATCTGCGCCTGTAGTCCCAGCTACTCAGGAGGCTGAGGTGGGAGAATCGCTTGAACCTGGGAGGCAGAGGTTGCAGTGAGTGAAGATCACGCCACTGTACTCCAGCCTGCGCCACAGAGCAAGACTCTGTCTCAAAAAAAAAAAAAAAGTGTTTTCCATTAGCCCCATACTTTAATGTAGCCATCCTTTTTTTCTTTGAGTGAGAGGAAATTTGGCCCCTTCCTCCCGGGGTCACTGACTCTCTTCTCCCAGCCTGTATGTACACGAGCAGAGTATTGTCGGCCTGGCCAACAGGTCTTAACTTGCTTTGACCCATTTACCCTCACAGTGCCTATGGAAACTGGTTCCCAGGCAGCAAGCCTCTCATACAGCAGGCCATGGCCAAGATCATGAAGGCAAACCCTGCCCTGTACGTGTTACGTGAGCGGATCCGCAAGGGCCTGCAGCTCTATTCATCTGAGCCCACGGAGCCTTACTTGTCGTCCCAGAACTATGGTGAGCTCTTCTCCAACCAGATCATCTGGTTTGTGGATGACACCAATGTCTACAGAGTGACTATTCACAAGGTGAGTGTTAGAAGCAGTGTATGCGCGAGGGGCTGTGTGCCTGCCGGTGGGAGGGTAACAGGCTAAGTGTGGACACATGCTGGGGTGAAGGCAGGACGGTGGTGTGTAGGCCATGCTCACGAATGCGTCCTTCTCTAGACCTTTGAAGGGAACTTAACAACCAAGCCCATCAATGGCGCCATCTTCATCTTCAACCCACGCACAGGGCAGCTGTTCCTCAAGATCATCCACACGTCCGTGTGGGCTGGACAGAAGCGTCTGGGGCAGGTGAGCACGTTTAAAGATGAAGAGGCCGTGGAGCCACGTTGCCCCTTATCCTTGGGGTGGACAGGGTAGTAGTTACTGGTTTTCTTCAATGAACAGCGGAGAACGTGTCATTTGAACTTAATCCCCTAAATCACTTGGGAGGTATTCTGTAGGAGGCCCAAGAGTGGGCCAGCTGCTTCATTCCCTTCCAGCTGGTCTGTTTCCTGAAGTTCTAACCTTTCTCGTATAGGGCTATCAAAAATCACTTTTCTAAAGGCAGCAGATATTCTTGAAAGATCCATTTGATCCAGATTCGATCCAAATCTCTTCTCTAGCTCAGAACTCTTGCTGAATTAACTCTTCTTCGGCCTCCTTATCTGGCCGGCCAGTTTCTCTTCCTTTACACTGACGGCATGTTTCATCTTAGACTCAGTCCAGGATCTCAGTATCCCCAAGCCCTGGCACTCATCTCCACGTTTGGGGCTTTGCTCGTATTTTTCTTTCTAGAATGAACTCCCCTTTGCTCTGTTAGTCACAGTCATTCCTTAAGACATATTTTTGTGCAGCTTTTTCTGATCCTAGTAGCATTAATTTCTTTTGTTCCTAAACTCTGTAATACAATCTATAGTTTAGCACATACTCGTATGCCAGCTTGTGGCGTTATCTTGTTGAAAGATACCTAGTTGAAAAACACCCTTTAGACGAGGCCATTTGGTACTCTGTCTGCCTTCTAAGTGCCTAACATTTAACATCAGTGTTGAACAGAAACATTTCTGTTCTAGTTGATGTGGGAGGGCGGAGACTAAATTTCCATTTTCTCTGTTGCTTTTAAGTTGGCTAAGTGGAAGACAGCTGAGGAGGTGGCTGCCCTGATCCGATCTCTGCCTGTGGAGGAGCAGCCCAAGCAGATCATTGTCACCAGGAAGGGCATGCTGGACCCACTGGAGGTAAGAGGGTGGGTGGGGTAGATCACTATCACCAGGAAAGGCCTGCTGGACCCCTGGAGGTAAGCGGGGGGCAGAAGAAAAGAGACCTGAGACCTTGAGGCTGTGTTTCTAAGCTTGGACTTGATCTTGTCTTAGGTGCACTTGCTGGACTTCCCCAATATTGTCATCAAGGGGTCGGAGCTGCAGCTCCCTTTCCAGGCGTGTCTCAAGGTGGAAAAGTTTGGGGACCTCATCCTTAAAGCCACTGAGCCTCAGATGGTTCTGTTCAACCTGTATGATGACTGGCTCAAGACTATTTCATCTTACACGGTATGAACCTTGGGAAGAGAAGATCGCTGTAGGAGGAGCGGGTTTAGGGTTAGAAGATGTGTCTTAGGTTTTTGCCATTTTCCCATTTTTAGCCTGTGGATTGCGTGGGAACTCTGTTGACTGATGAAGGGTTAAGACCTTAAAGTTAAGAATCGGGGTGAGGCGCGGTGGCTCCCACCTGGAATCCCAGCAGTTTGGGAGGCCATAGCGGGGCAGGTCATGAGGTCAAGAGTTCGAGACCGGCCTGACCAACATGGTGAAACCCCATTTCTACTAAGAAAAAAAAATGGCTGGGCGCGGTGGCTTACATCTGTAATCCCGGCACTTGGGGAGGCTAAGGTTCACAGATGACGAGGTCAGGAGTTCGAGTAAGACTCTGTCTCAAAAAAAAAAAAAATTCTTGAAATTTCTTTCATGAAAGGTTAGGATTAAAGTGGGAGAGCCTCAAGAAGCTGACTTACCCACCCTTCCAAATCTCTTCCCAGGCCTTCTCCCGTCTCATCCTGATTCTCCGTGCCCTGCATGTGAACAATGACCGGGCGAAAGTGATCCTGAAGCCAGACAAGACTACCATTACAGAACCACACCACATCTGGCCCACCCTGACTGACGAAGAGTGGATCAAGGTCGAGGTGCAGCTCAAGGATCTGATCTTGGCAGACTATGGCAAGAAGAACAAGTGAGCAGTGGTGATGGGGAGACAGCAGGCCTATGTATGGTTTCTGGGGTTTTGAAGAAGTTAGGCTTGGAAGTTTCTCAAGAAGGTGGGGCACAGCAGCTCATACCTATAATCCCAGCACTTTGGGAGGCCAGCCAGGCAGATCATTCGAGGTCAGGAGTCCAAAACCAGCCTGGCCACCATGGTGAAACCCCGTCTCTACCAAAAATACAAAAAGTAGCTGGCTGTGGTGGCAGGCGCCTGTAATCCCAGCTGCTCAGGAGGCTGAGGCAGGTGAATCACTTGAACCTGGGAGGTGGAGGTTGTAGTGAGCTGAGATCATGCCACTGCACCCCAGTCTGGGTGACAAGAGCGAGACTGTGTCTCAAAGGAAAAAAAAAGGTTTCTCAAGAAATTATCTTGGCTAGGCTTGAGTGTTCATGCCAGGAATCCCAGCACTTTGGGAGGCCAGGAGGGGAGGGTTGCATGAGCCAGGAGTTGAAAACGAGCCTGATCGACAAGAGACTCACCCCATCTCTACAACAGAATAAAATTAAAACATAGATGTGAGCCGGGCTCGGTGGTTCACGCCTGTAATCCCAGCTCTTTGGGAGGCTGAGGCAGGCGGATCACCCGAGACCAGCCTAACCAATATGGTGAAACCCCATCTTTAAAAAAAAAAAAAAAACTTAGGTGCGGTGGTGCACGCCTGTAGTCCCAGCTTCTTGGAGGCTGAGGCGGGAAGCTTGCTTGAGCCCGGGAGTTTGAGGCTGCAGTGAGCCATGATTATGGCACTGTACTCCAGCCTGGGTGACAGAGCGAGACCCTGTCTCAAAAAAAGGAAAGAAATGATCTTAGTCTCATAGAAGAGAGATCGGCAGTGTCTTCTGATCCATGTTTCAGGGTTTCAGCTAAACTCTCTTGGCCATTGTCTCTCAGTGGGGGCACTGTTGCCATTTTGAGAAGGGTGGTTCCTTTTTTTTTTTTTTTGGGAGACAGGATGTTGCTCTGTCGCCCAGGCTGGAGTGCAGTGGTGTGATCTCGGCTCACTGCCACCTCCACCTTCCAAGTTCAAGTGATTGTCCTGCTTCAGCCTCCTGAGTAGTTGGGATAACAGGCACCCACCACCATGCCCAGATAATTTTTTTAAATTTTTAGTAGAGATGAGGTTTCACCATGTTGGTCAGGCTGGTCTTGAACTCCTGACCTTGTGATCCACTCGCCTCAGCCTCCCAAAATGCTGGAATTACAGGTGTGAGCCACCGTGCTCTGCCAGACAGGGCATTTCTTTACTGTCCATACATGATAAGTTTTAACATCCGAGACCCTAAGTGTTGGATACTGCTGCCAACACACACACACCTTCCTCCACTCTCCATCCCTTCGTGGCAGCCGCAGCTGTCCATAGATTTCGAAGTACCTCCTAGGGTGACTGACAGTACCACCTCTGATTAAGAGCCAGTATTGTAGGGTTTCTGGGGTTTCCATTTCTGAGAATTCGCCCACTCCAGAGCATTGTTTTGGTCAAGGAAGCGGGGGTGTATGGATGCCAAACAGCAGGCAGGGGCACATGCAGCCTGCTGCCCCCTTGGGTCTGACAACTCTTGGAAGTGTTAGTGCACTTCCATCTCACACTGCCTGTGGAAGCAGCACTGGCGGGACGTCTGGGGCATGAATATAGGCTGCCCTGTCCTACCAAGTTCATCCTTTCCACTGAGGCAGAAGTGACCCGGGGAGCAATCCTTGTGATATAACCCACACCATCCCCACAGTGTGAACGTGGCGTCACTGACGCAGTCGGAAATTCGAGACATCATCCTGGGTATGGAGATCTCGGCACCGTCACAGCAGCGGCAGCAAATCGCTGAGATTGAGAAGCAGACCAAGGAACAGTCGCAGCTCACTGCCACACAGACTCGCACTGTCAACAAGCATGGCGATGAGATCATCACGTCCACCACCAGCAACTACGAGACCCAGACTTTCTCATCCAAGACTGAGTGGAGGGTCAGGTACTACGGAGGGCAGGAGCACGGGGATGGGAAGGCCGCTGGCACTGCCGCCGCTGCTGACGTTCCCTACCTGTGTTTAGGGCCATCTCTGCTGCCAACCTGCACTTAAGGACCAATCACATCTATGTTTCATCTGATGACATCAAGGAGACGGGTTACACCTACATCCTTCCCAAGAATGTGCTTAAGAAGTTTATCTGCATATCTGACCTTCGGGCCCAAGTAAGTGGACCCCGCTAGGCCACAGTATGTGCCCAGCACATTGTGCCTGAAACGCAGCCCTGAGATTGTTAGGGACTTGAGATGCTGGTTTCAACATTCATGGATGAGTCATTATACAAGGAGAACAGCAAGCAGGGTTTTGGCCCTCGTGAGATATTAAAAGCTGTGGAAGTTGAGAGAAGGTAGTAAATGTAGTATTGGCACTTAGAAAATTTCTGACCAGGCATGTGTGGTGGCGGCTCACACCTGTAATCCCAACACCTTGGGCGGCCAAGGCAGGTGGATTGCTTAAGCACAGGTAAGTTCAAGACCCTGTTCTTACAAAAAGAAATGTGGCTATAGTCCCATCTCAGGAGGCTGAGGTCACTTGAACCCAGGCAGTCTAAGCAGTAAGCTTAGATGGCGCCCCTGCACTCCAGCCTGGGCAACAGCAGGACCCAATCTCTGTCTCTAACAAAAGAAAAAGAAGAGGCTGGGCGCAGTGGCTCATGACTGTAATCCCAGCACTGTGGGAGACTGAGGCAGGCAGGTGTCTTGAGCCTAAGAGTTCGAGACCAGCCTGGTCAATGTGATGAAACGCTGTCTCTCCGAAAAAAAACAGAAAAACTAGCCATGCATGGTGGCGCACACCTGTAATGTCAGCTCCTCAGGAAGCTGAGGTGGGAAGATCACCTGAGCTTGGAAGGTGGTGGTTGTAGTGAGCTGAGGTCATGCCAGTGCACACTAACCTGGGTGACAGTGATACCCTGCTTCAAAAAGGAGAAAAGACGCTTAATGGTACTAGTGTATGGAGATATTCATAGTTTATAAAACTCCATTTTGGGCCGGGGCAGGTGGATCAGCTGAGGTCAGGAGTTGAAGACTAGCCTGGCCAACATGGCAAAACCCTGTCTCTATTTAAAATATGAAAATTAGCCGGGCATGTTGGGCACCTGTAATCCCAACTACTCAGAAGGCTGAGGCAGGAGAATTGCTTGAACCCAGGAGGCGGAGGTTGCAGTGAGCCGAGATCGCACACTGCACTCCAGACTTGCCGACAAAGCGAGACTCCATCTCAGAACAAACCCACTATTTTGTGGCTATCAGGTTGGCAAATTTGAAAAGATTGTTAATATCCTGTGTGGGTGAGTTTATAGTAAACAGATCCTCTTTGTTGAAAATGTAAAATTAAAAATACCACCAAGTGCTGGTTTTCCAGATGTTTTCAGCTTGTGAAAGTACATCGGGCTGTGTGTGTGTGTGTGCTCATTTGCTTATGAACGCTGTACTTTATGATCAGCTGCGGAGCTGTGAGCGGGGCAGATCCCTGGACCGCACTCAGGCAGTTCTGACGTGGCGAGTCTGAGATGAGGTCCGTGTTCAACATTTCGAGCAAGCGCCCCAGCTGCTTCAGACAGGAGGTTCTGATCGCGTTTTAAGAAACTCTGTCCTCATTCTTGGGGGGAGGAAGGAAACAGGGCTGCAGCTCCAACTCAGAGCTGGTGCTAAGGAGGTTTTGGTTCCGGACCCCTTTGTCTCCAGATCGCAGGGTACCTATATGGGGTGAGCCCACCAGATAACCCGCAGGTGAAGGAGATCCGCTGCATCGTGATGGTGCCGCAGTGGGGCACCCACCAGACTGTGCACCTGCCTGGCCAGCTGCCCCAGCACGAGTACCTCAAGGTGAGTGGCAGTGACGGAGCTTGGGAGTGCGGAAGGGCTGGGGCTTCCTGCCCCTCGAGGCAGGCGTGCTGCCCTCGTGGGTGCGATTCCTGTCTGCGGATGTGATTCTGAACAGTTCTCTACTACTCTGCCTATAGGAGATGGAACCCTTAGGCTGGATCCACACTCAGCCCAATGAGTCCCCACAGTTGTCACCCCAGGATGTCACCACCCATGCGAAGATCATGGCTGACAACCCATCTTGGGATGGCGAGAAGACCATTATCATCACATGCAGGTGGGCGTGGACTTCCTCGGGAGGATTGGGGTGGGGCAGGGACTGCAGGCCAGGGCCCGGAACGGTGGCCTGAGCTGTTGTGTGTGCTCGCCCCTTCCCCAGCTTCACTCCAGGCTCCTGTACGCTGACGGCCTACAAGCTGACCCCCAGTGGCTACGAATGGGGCCGGCAGAACACAGACAAGGGCAACAACCCCAAGGGCTACCTGCCTTCGCATTACGAGCGGGTCCAGATGCTGCTGTCCGACCGCTTCCTCGGCTTCTTCATGGTCCCTGCCCAGTCCTCATGGAACTACAACTTCATGGGTAAGTGGGGATGGCGCTAGGGGCATGTGAGGCCATCGCCCTGCATGCTTAGGGCCTGGCTGGCTGCATGAGGCAGGAGGGCCCGTTAACATCTGATGTTCCCTTCTCCCCTAAGGCGTTCGGCATGACCCCAACATGAAGTACGAGCTGCAGCTGGCGAACCCCAAAGAGTTCTACCACGAGGTGCACAGGCCTTCTCACTTCCTCAACTTTGCCCTCCTGCAGGAGGGGGAGGTGTACTCCGCTGACCGGGAGGACCTGTATGCCTAGCCGCTTCCCTGCCTCCTGCCTCAGCCCCCCACAGGCTGGTGACATTCAGCAGCTTGGCCCTTTCCCTTTGTGTGTGCTTACTGTGTCGCTGACGTCCTGATGGCCTGATCCCGAATAAAATGTCATCATAAATTTTGTATAAATAGGAGTTTGGGGGCTGGTTTTTTTTCCCGCTGCACTCAGATTCTGGATTTAGGTCTGACAGGAGGCAGAACTGGGGCGGTTCACAGGAAGACGCTGGGCTCAGCGGTGGTGAGGGGAGTTTGAGGCCCCTGCCTCCCTGTGCGGGGCTTGGGGCTAGAGACCCCCTGGACTGGGCGGAGACCTGCGGCGGGGCGGGGCTTTCACACTCTGCTTCCTGGGCCACACTGGCTGGTTCTGGACTGGAAGGGCTCGCCTCCTTTCCCGAGTCTCGGAGCTCCGTGGCTTGTGCTGAGCGCTCGGGTGTCCAGCCCTGCCGTTTAAGCTTTCTGGTCACTCCTGGTCAGGAAAACAAGCACACAGGCAGGCAGTTAGTGTACAGCCGCGCGGAGGCCAGTGACCCGCCGCCTACCTGTCACCTCCTGCCCGGAGCGTGCTGCCGCCAAGCTGTCCCCATGACTCCAAACACAGGGGCGGAGCCTGGGTCGGGCCTGTGGGGAGGGCTCCTCTCAAGTGACCACATGCAGCCCTGAGCCTCAGCTCGTGGCGCCTGGCTGGAAGGTGGCCGTCCTGTTTCCTGTGACCTTGGGGGTGGAAGGACGGGCCCAGGGGCCTAGTGCACTGTCTCCCTTCCCCACGCCTCCTTCCCTCGCTCCTCCCCACCCTTCTCGCTTCTACCCCGCCCCCACCGCCCTAAACGGCTTCCTGGGCCGGAACTGTTTGGCTTTTCCCTGTCCCAGTTGAGGGTGGGGGGTGGCGGCCCCAGGCCTTTGGGGGACATGGAGCCCAGGAGGGCGTCGCCTGGGGCGCCTGGCTGGGGCCCTCGAGGGGCCGCGGGGCCGGGGACGGTGGCGGAGCTTGTGTACCACCTAGCCGGGGCCCTGGGCACTGAGCTGCAGGAGCTGGCGCGCCGTTTCGGGCCGGAGGCGGCGGCCGGGCTGGTGCCGCTCGTGGTGCGGGCGCTGGAGCTTCTGGAACAGGCTGCCGTGGGGCCCGCCCCGGACTCGGTGAGTCACTGCCCCCACCTCGCCACCCGCGGGGCCGGCAGGGCGGAAGCCTGAGACCCGGGCTCCCCAGCTGCAGGTGTCGGCGCAGCTGGCCGAGCGGGAGCTGCGGCGGCTGCGGGAGGAGAACGAGCGCCTCCGCTGGGAGCTACGCGCGGGGCCGCAGGGTGAGCGCAGCCCCGGCCAGGGCGGGGCGGGTGGCGGCGGGCTCGGGTCCTCTCCTCCCGGCCGCGGGCCGCGCGCCGTCGCTAAGAACGCCCCTTCCTCAGAGGAGCGCGCGCTGCTGCGGCAGCTCAAGGAGGTGACGGACCGACAGCGGGACGAACTGCGGGCGCACAACCGCGACCTGCGGCAGCGCGGCCAGGAGACCGAGGCGGTGAGGGCGGGGCGCGGCGGGGGCGGGGCGGAGTCCCGGGCACCCTCGGCGCCCCGCCCACCCCCCACTCTTTGCTCCGCCCCCAGTTGCAGGAGCAGCTGCAGCGCCTCCTGCTGGTGAACGCCGAGCTGCGGCAGAAGCTGGCGGCGGTGCAGACCCAGCTGCGCGCCGCGCAGGACCGCGAGAGGGAGCGCCAGCAGCCTGGAGGAGGCGCGGCCCCGTCGGCTGAAGAGCGAGCGCGGGGTCAGGCCGGGGGGCCCGGGCACCAGCAGGGCCAGGAGCCCGAACGGGCGACCGCTGGCGCAGGCGCCCCGGGGACCCCTGAGGACCCGGTGAGTGCCGCACCAGGGCAAGGACCCAGCCCAGGAGGGCGCTCGGGCGAGGTCCGCATCGGCACAGCACCCTTGTGCCCCAAGTCTCCCTGCCCGTCACTTCCTCTAGCGTTCCCGCGATGGCCCTCGGGCGCGACCCTCTGACTGTGCCTGTCCTTCTAAAGGCCGAGGCCGCGCAGCCGCCAGGGCGCCCCCGGGAGGCAGGGCAGTGCCGCTTCAGCCGGGAGGAGTTTGAGCAGATCCTTCAGGAGCGGAATGAGCTCAAAGCGACAGTGTTCCTGCTCAAGGAGGAACTGGCCTACTTCCAGCGGTGAGGGCGCCGGGAAGCTGAGGGGCTCCCATCACCCCACCTGTTCTCCCGCCATCCATATGTCCACAGTGACGTGGTGACATGTGCCAGGCCTGCGCTGGGTAGTGGATGTAAATGGCACAGCCCCTCCCCTCCACAACGTCTCGCAGACACAGGAGAGGGACAGTGCACAGGATCACCACGGCAGCCGCCAGGAAGCTCTCCTAGGAGGGGCACCTAAGTGAAGGTCTGAGGGTGTCAGCAAGGCACAGGTTTCAGGTGTCCAGGGAGGAGCCACGGCACGGGTACCAGGAGTGAGGCCCACGGCGGCGTCTCCACTGCTTTCTCCCGCCCTGCCCCTCTTCTGCAGGGAGCTGCTCAACGACCACCGGGTCCCCGGCCTTCTGCTGGAAGCCATGAAGGTGGCTGTCAGGAAGCAGCGGAAGAAGATCAAGGCCAAGATGTTAGGGACGCCAGAGGAAGCAGAGCGCAGGTGGGTCCCCCTGCCTGCGTCCCCACCGAGCCAGCCCCCTCCCGAGTACTGCTGAGCCTGATGACCTGGCCTGGTCACCCTCTGAGCCCGTTGTCTCAGGCTGAGCCGGTCACCCCAACCCACTCTCCCCTCCAGCCTCCCAGCCTGGTCACTCCTAGGGCCTGCTGACCTGGTCTGACTGTGTGCTATGGCTGCGGTTCAGCCTTCGCCCTTCTCCCTGGATCTCACCGCTCCCCTTGCCTTGCCTGCGGGCTATCCTGCCTGCCAGCGCTGCCTCCCCGCCTTCATCCTTCAGCTTCCGGCCTTGGCTGGCTCTGTTTGTTCTTACGGGGGTGACACCGTAGCTGTGTCAGGGCCTGCTGTGTGTCGAGACATAAAATAAAGCCTTGCCGGGCGCGGTGGCTCATGTCTGTCATCCCAGCACTTTGGGAGGCTGAGGCGGGCAGATCACAAGTTCAGGAGTTCGAGACCAGCCTGGCCAACATGGTGAAACCCCATTTCTACTAAAAATACAAAAGTTAGCCAGGTGTAGTGGCACATGCCTGTAGTCCCAGCTACTCGGGAGGCTGAAGCAAGGGCATCGCTTGAGCCCAGGAGGCGGAGGCTGCAGTGAGCCGAGATCACGCCAGTGTACTCCAGCCTGGGTGACAGAGCGAGACTCCATCTCAAAAATAAAATAAAAAGCCTCAAGACATCCTGCATCTCCCCAGGATCACCTTCTCTCCAGCCTTGGGCGCCCTGCTGTCCCTCGTCCCCCCTGCTGGATCCCTGCTGTCCCTCAGGCGTTGATCCATGGCCCTCATGTCTCCTCTGTTTCAGTGACGAGGAGGATGGCTCCTGGCTCCTGCTCGCCGATGATAAGGGTGACCATCCCCCACCCCCGGAGTCCAAAATACGGAGTTTGTATGTTGGGGGAAGGGGAAGGGCAAGAGTGGGGGAGGGAGGAAGGGTCCTGGATCCCCTTTCCCACTTCTCTGCCTGTCACCCTGCTGTCCTTGGCTCTAAGCAGGCCCTCCCCTCCTGCTTCTCCAACTGTCGGCCCCAACACCTTTCCACTCCCTCAGGCTGCCCTTTCCTGCCCCTCTCCCCTGTTCTCAGCACCCCCTGCCCTTGGCCCACGTCCTTGACCTCTCCGGCTTCCTGGCCCAGAGTGCCTCTGGCTGTCTCTCCAGCTTTGGCCTGTGGTATCGTGGGAAAGCCGAATCCCCAGAGGATGAGACCCACAGCCCTGCTCCCGGCAAGCCAGGAGGGGAAGAGGAGACCCAAGCACCGTCTCCAACTCCTGAGCTGCCCTGTCCTGCCCGCCAGGAACATCTCTGTCTGGGGCCCTCAGCCGCCCCGGAGGCCTGACTTGGGGATCTGGCTGTGGCTGGATGTGCGACCTCATACGAGGACAGGACTCCCTCCTTTGTGGCCTTCCAGGGGTCTTCCCCAGTCCTGGCCTGCTGCAGCAGGGCACTACGGGGGCTCAGCCCGCCTCCCTCTCGTCTCTGTACCAGACATAAGAGCGCCCCTCTGAGCCTCAGTTTCCCCATCCACGAAATGAGAGCTGGCTCCCAGGGCTGTGTGCGGATGGCCTGAGCTCCTGTAATAAAGAACTGCCCGAAACTCGCAGAAACTGTCCCTCGCCTGTCTGTCCATGTCCGTCTCACCTCCAAGCCCCGCCAGGAGCAGAGGCAGGCCGAGGGGGCCTCAGGGCACCCTTGGTCAGTCACTGCGGGGGGAGGGTTCTCGCAGCTCCATCCTTGCTTTGGGGTTGTGGCCTGATGGAGGGCCGAGGTTCGCACCCTCACTCCACCCGCTTCCCCGGTCCCAGCACCCAGGGACCTGCAGCTTCACCCTTCTGGCCCCTCCAGGCCGAGGCCAGTCGGCTCTGCCGATGGCCTTCCTTTCCCTTTCTTGTTGTGAGTGTCGGTCTGTCCTGCTACCCCCGCCCCCTCAGGGAGGCGCCTCGGGGCTGCCCGCCCCTCCGGCCTGGTTTCCTCAGGAAAAGCCCTGGGAGGAAGCAGGGAGGAGGTCGGGAGCCGTGGGGGCCAGAATAACCCGGCCCTCCCTGCACGGCCGCCATGGGGCTGCGGCTGCTTCTCCCACTGCTGCTGCTCTGGCCTCGGGGCACTCAGGGGCCCCAGCTGGACCCCAGTGGGCAGCATGTGTGTGTGGCCAGCAGGTGGGTCTCATGGGAGTCTGACGGGGGTGGCTGAACCGGTGCTGAGGCCTTTGGGGGAAGGAGGGCACTGGGAAGAGGTCTTGGGGCTGAGAGGAGGGGCTGCTGTGGGCAGCCTGGCAGGCAGTGGCTCCCCAGGGCAGATGGTGGAAGGGCCACGGAAGGAGAGGGGAGGAGCTGGGGACCCCAGAGCTGTAAAGGTCGGCTAGGCCTCCCCAGGGGGCTAAGGCAGCCTCCCCGACCTCAGCCAGAGACAGTGATCCACCCTGCTCGGGGCCAGGCCGCACCCCGCCTCTCCCGCTGACCTCTTTCTGCCCCACAGCCCCTCTGCTGAGCTGCAGTGCTGCGCAGGCTGGAGGCAGAAAGATCAAGAATGCAGCATCCGTGAGTATCCAGGACAGACCCCCAGCCAAGGAGAAGGGAGGACGCAGCCAGCGACAACCCCTCCTGCCTACCCTCCCTGGTCTGCTTCCCCACCGAGCCCAGGAGCCAGGCTTTCTCCTGCGACGCCCCCAGCCCTGAAGGGGCACCCCTTGAGGAGGCTTGGCCCCCAGAGCCAGTGAGAGGGCGGGGGTGTCCCCTGGTCCTGCCCATCTTTCCAACCTGGGTGGGTGTCTTTCAGCCATCTGTGAGGGGCCGGACGCCTGCCGGGAAGACGAGGTGTGTGTGAAACCGGGCCTCTGTCGGTGCAAACCTGGGTTCTTTGGGGCCCACTGCAGCTCCCGTGAGTCTCAGGGGCAGGATGAGGTTGCTGGGCAGAGCTGGGCACAGGGGCGCTGGTGTGGGGGCAGGCAAGGCAGGTACGGAGCAGCCTCAGGACAGCGGGGTCAGGACCCCTCCCGGCCTCCGAGGAATTAAAGTCCAGAGACAGGAAGTGACACACTCCTGGGGGATGGTCTGGGGCACTGGGTCTTCACCCACATCCACAAAGCCCTGCCCACCCGAGCGTCTTTGTGTTCCACTTCTCGGAAAACCTGTAATTCTTGTTAACCGCAACACGAGTGTGTTCCTGGTCTTTCCCACATACGCCTTTTACGTGGACGGTGGAGGGAAGGAGGCCCTGCTGGGCTGTGTGCCCTCTCTGGCAGAAAGAGAGAGAAGGGGCAGGAGAGCCAGAGGGTGGGCACCAGCAGTCAAGGAATCACTAGGGGAAGGGCAGCTTCTCCTGCCGCCCTGGCGGGCAGCATCTAGGCCTGAGATCCGGAGGGAGCCCTGCTCTCCTGCAGCCCAGTAGGGATCGATCTCTGCGGGGAGGAGCGGCATGAGGGCATCCCGTCCCCCAACCTCTGCCCGGGACTCTGGGCAAGTCCCCTGCCCACTCGGGACCTCTGAGTGTGTTCTGGAGTGGGAGGCGGGAGGCTGAGCCATGGCGAAGGGTTCTCTGTGGGTCAGAGCAGAGCAGGAAGTGACTGTTACCCAGACAGGCTGCCGGATGTTCCAAGGGTCTGTCCCCGGCCCTCGGAGGCTGGGCCCGGCGCCCCTTTTCCTTGTGGAAGGGGACGCAGGGTCAGGATCCGCCCGCGCCCTGAGCCCGCTGACCCCTTCCTTCCCACCCTGCAGGCTGCCCGGGCCAGTACTGGGGCCCCGACTGCCGCGAGAGCTGTCCCTGCCACCCACACGGCCAGTGCGAGCCGGCCACGGGCGCATGCCGGTGCCAAGCCGACCGCTGGGGCGCCCGCTGCGAGTTCCAGTGCGCCTGCGGCCCCCACGGGCGCTGCGACCCCGCCACCGGCGTGTGCCGCTGCGAGCCGGGCTGGTGGTCGTCCACCTGTCGCCGCCCGTGCCAGTGCAACACCGCTGCGGCGCGCTGCGAGCAGGCCACGGGCGCCTGCGTGTGCCAGCCGGGCTGGTGGGGCCGCCGCTGCAGCTTCCGCTGCGCCTGCCACGGCTCCCCGTGCGAGCAGGACTCGGGCCGCTGCGCCTGCCGGCCGGGCCGGTGGGGCCCCGACTGCCGGGAGCAGTGCCAGTGCGAGCGCGGCCAATGCAGTCCCGCCTCCGGCCAGTGCACCTGCCCGCCGGGCTTCCGCGGAGCGCGCTGCGAGCGGCCCTGCCCAGCCGGGAGCTACGGGGTGCAGTGTGGACTCAGGTGAGCAGGCGGGGAGGGCACAGGTGGGCGGGGTGAGGCGGACACAGGTGGGTCGGGCGGTGTGGACCGAGGTGGGCGGGGTGAGGCGGACACAGGTGAGTCGGGCGGTGTGGACCGAGGTGAGCGGGGCAGGGCGTAGACAGTGAGTGGGGAGGGGCGGACAGAGGTGGGCGGGC
>CAUYLG010024131.1:0-27613 GCA_963573385.1 Cacajao melanocephalus
GCAATAGAACAAGAATCCCGTTCTCTCTCCCTCTTTCTCTTCCTCTTTCTTTCTCTCGTACATTCTTTTTTTTCTTTCTTTCACTCTCACTTTCTTTCCTCTCTTTTTCTTTCTTTCAAAAAATAAAAAATAAAAAAAAAATATAGTCACATATGTGAAATGATGTTTATGCAGTATGTTCATTATAGCATTATTTTATTAGTAAAGATAGGAAACAATGTAAATATATAAGTTAAAAATTGTAATATTTGTGCATCTGGACAATTGCCATTAAAAAGTATGAGAGAGATATATTTGTAGCAGCACGGAGAATTTCCAAGATACATTGTAAAGTACTTAAAGGCAAGTAGAAAATAATATGCAGAGTATATTACATTAAAATAAAAATTACATATATATAAATGCCTATCATTAAGCTATATATAAGCATATGGAATATAGCTATTTGACCTATATTCTATCGATGGACATATATCTATGTGCATATATATGTGTATGCATCTATATTTGTAAATATATAAGGTATCTCTGAATATATACACAAGAAATGGGTAATAGAGGAAAGGGAACATGATGAGAACTACTTCTCATTATTTTTTTGCATATGTTGTGCAAGAAATTCTTCCCGTTTAAAACTATAAATAAAATTGATTTTTAAAAGGATGAAATGATACTTTCTCTTTCAATATTCTGAAGTTCTTACATTTATCCTGTGGCTTCTAGAAGCCAGTGACTCTGTCCCTCAAAGACAATCATCAACAAGCTGAAGAAGTCCTCCTCCAGTTTGTGGATCACCACTCCTCCATTTTTCCTTCTTAAAATAAAAGGCCTTTCAAAGTTTATTTAGCCAAGATCCAAGGGTGAATCTGGAAAACTTGCTGAGTTCTTTCCTAGCCTGCCTGATCATCGGATTCCAGGTTCTCTTCTAGATGGTTACGTTTCTTCTTTTTCCAGGCAAATCCAGACCTTGTTTTTCTTTCCTTTTTTCAGTTGAATAATTATCATGTGCCAAATACTGTACAAATCTCTCTGCTTGCATTGTTTTTTTAAAATTATCACAGCAAACTTATTACAGTTCCACTTTACAAGTGAAGAAAGGGAGTCACAAAAAGGTCAAGTCTCTTGCTCAGAATCATACTGCTAATAAGCGGCTTTTCTCTAGATAGACAAGTTAACAAAAAATAACACTATGATATGGGAATAATTAACTTGGGATGAGACACAACCTATTTAATACAAGTTGTCAGTTTGGGGATGTTTGAGAAATTGCCTAGAAATGGCTGGGCTCTTGTGTTTGTATTACTACTGGCAGAGAAACATATAAAATGGTTTGCAGATAACCA
The DNA here is from genome assembly GCA_963573385.1 of Cacajao melanocephalus. Lineage (NCBI taxonomy): Eukaryota > Metazoa > Chordata > Mammalia > Primates > Pitheciidae > Cacajao > Cacajao melanocephalus. The sequence continues at coordinate 1,344 of CAUYLG010024131.1, forward strand.
TCTGGGTGGAAAATTAATGAGACCTGAAAACATTGCATGTCATGGGGATGATCTGGAATTCTACCCTAACGTATTGAATCAGTCAAGGTTCAATCAGAGAAGCAGAATCATAGATGTATGTATATATATCTATAAAATATATGTGTGTATATACACATTTGTTTAAATATATACATATGCCATATTTGTATATGAGATAGCGCTTTGTGTTTGATGCTGGTGATGCTGTCTTCTTGTCTGATATGTGAACTTGAAATCCACAGCACGGGTAGCTGGAAAGGGAGGATGGGTACAAAGTGGAAGAGAGCAAGGACACGTTGGAACCCTTGAGGACCAACTGGAACCCAGGTCACTTCTCACTGCTTCCAAACCTTCATGATGTGAAGTCTTGCAGGGCAAACTGGCGCTCTTCTTCAAGGAGTTAAACATACATCTGGCCCAGGAGTTGAAAAAGCTGAAAGAAGATTCAGGAGAAGGAGGCACAGTTGAGTCCAGGAGGTGGATCCACAGACAAAGCAGGCTTGAAACAAAGACACCTCACAGCGCAGGAAGCAATATGGCTGCCACTTCATTTTCCTCCTCTTAATCTCACACAAGGAGCTCTCTTGCGGCCCATCCCAACCCCACACATAAAGGAAGGGGGATTTGGGGAGAGATAGTTCAGTCAAGCTGACACATTGCAAAGCTACCCCAAACATGTTGAAGGAAGGCAGACCACAGTCTCTGGGGCTCAGGTCTCTCCAGGAATGCAACTTCAGGGACGGCCTCCTCTCCCACCTCCTCTGGAATCTGGGTTCCTCTTCACCTTCTCTCCTATCTTCTAGGGTAGAGGCAAAGGAAAGAAGCCGTTCAAAAGCATCCACTTTTCCCCTCTGTCGTTAGTTTTGAAGGTGAGGCAGAGTGACAAGGTGTTATTTTCTTAACAGAAAAAAGGTGAATTCCTGGTTATCTTCTGAGGAATGGCAGAGTATGGGAAAGTTGTTTTTTCTCCTGGGATAACCTCTAAAGCTCTGGGTACCTCAGCACCATAACCCCTGTCACAGACGAGACTGGCAGTGCCATCTTTAACATAGTAGCCACACCTGCCATCTTGAGAATGTTTAATGAAAGAGTTATCTCCCTGCAGACGTAGTTTTCACAGCAGGATGGGGACTGAGCCTGGCTGTGCTGCACTTAAAGCCTTCCCCCAAGTACTGTCAGACCCTAGGTTTTTCTTGTATGCCATATGGCCATTCCCCTCAGTTATCAGAGAGTATCCCTTCTTGAATCTCTTTCTTTCCTTCTTTTCCCTCCCTTCACTATAGATTCTCTGTCTTGTGTTTATGCTGTTGTTTTCTCCACCAACATATAGACCCTACCCAACGTTATCAGCCATTTCTTCTCTCTGGTTGGGAAGGGGACTTCAGATCTTGAGGTGGAGGACAGGAAGGACAGGAAGGGCAGAGGCCCTCATAGTGGGCTGGGCTCAGGGTAGGGGATCTAGAAGTTTATTAGACCCTTTGGATAAGAAGGTTGGACTCCTACTCTCCTGGCTTAGGTATGTCTTTTTGCTCCTTGGGCTTCATTGCAACTGCTCCCTTCTATTTCTTAGTTCCCCCTAATTTTCGTCTGGGGTTGTGGACATTTATCCAAAGCAGATAATGCGCCTTGCTGACAGCTCAGTGTCTTTTGTCCAGCTTTGCCCCCAACCCTCCTCTCTAAACCTCTGGGATCTAGGGGTTTATCCTGCCATCTCATGGTGGATCCTGGCTCTCAGCCTACTCTTTTTTGGATTGCCCATTCAAATGGGATTTGTCCTACTCTTTTGGGATTGCCCATCCACCCATACTTGGATGGTCTGGCTGCTTCATTATCTCTGAACTCAGATCATCGTCAGAGGCTCATACGTCAGTCGTGCCCCACCCTGTGCTCAGGCCAAGAAACTATCACCCTATCTGGTACCTAGCACTTACATGTCCCTTTCTGGGAAGAGAGTTTGTGCATCAGGCTGGGCCCTAGAGCTTTTGAAGGGCTACTGAAGATTCAGCTATGGGATAGAAGAAGAGGTGGGTACAGGGTAGGAGGAAGGGTCAAGCTTTTAAGATGCCAAGCAGTCTCTAACATAGAGCCTTGATGGAACCTTCCAACTTCAAGAGTCAATAATTATGTAGTAGAGCCAAGAAGGGAGGGTTGGGTGACCTGAGTGGTCAGAACCTGGGATCATGAGAGAATGGGAACCAGTATTATGGCAAAAATAGAAAAAGAAGGATACATCTTTCTAGAAGCAAATTGGGTTTTGCTCTCTTCCCTGGGCTAAAAATAAGAAGAAAATTTTTTGTTTTCTTTCTTTCTTTTTTTTCTTTCTTTCTTTCTCTCTCTTTCTTTCTCTCTTTCTTTCTTTCTTTATTTTTCTTTCTTTCTTTCTTTCCTTCTTTCTTTCTTTCTTTCTTTCTTTCTTTCTTTCTTTCTTTCCTTCCTTCCTTCCTTCTTTCTTTCTTTCTTTCTTTCTTTCTTTCTTTCTTTCTTTCTTTCTTTCTTTCTTTCTTTCTTTCTCTTTCCTTTCCTTTCCTTTCTTTCCTTCCTTCCTTCCTTCCCTTTTTTCCCTCCCTCCCTCCCTCCTTCCTTCCTTCCTTCCTTCCTTCCTTCCTTCCTTCCTCTTTCTTTCTCTCATCTCTTTCTTTCTTTAACACACCTTAAGCCAAGGAAGGAGCTGGAATTCCAGTCATGTCCTGCTGTGTAAGATCTTTCTATGATCTTACATATATGGTTAAAAAGTTGTAGTAGTGAAGAACGCATTTTAATTTTTGGTGAGCTGTAATTCTCAGCAAATTCCTTTATACATTAAGTTAAAACTATCTTCCCAGTTATTGTCAATTTTCATAGGTGTGAATAATGGTAGTGTAGTTATGTAGAAGAAAGTCCAGTTACTGGAGATATGCTTTAAAAATGGTTTACGAAAAAAAGCATATTATATATATATATATATATATATAATGTGTATAAAATATATAATTATATATAATAGATAAAAGCATATATATAATATATAAAAGCATAACATATATATATATATATCACATAAAACAAGTGTTAGATGTTGAATCTATGGGGTAGATACATAATTGCCCATTTTACTATTTTCTCAGCTTTTATCTATGCTTGACATAATAGTTAGAGGGAAAAAATCAAATTTCCAGTAATTGTAAACATTAGTCCTTATTGTCTTCTCTGGACCACCAGGGAGCTGGCTTATTCCTCTCTCCCTACGACACTCCTTTAAATGTTGCATGGCATCTTGCCCAAAGGAGGCACTTGCCAACTGGAGAAAGTACAAGCAGATGGAAACCTCATTGCCTCTGAACTTTTTTTTTTCCCCTGGCTAACCATCCCTGGTTCCATATCCATGACTCCTTTAATGAGAGTTTGGGTCACCTAATGGTCCTGAGACCTCAGGTGTCCCCCATAACTTCTCTGTTGAAATGTAGGATAATGGAACTTATGATGGAATGTGGTGGGAAAGGAGCTTCAAAGGCTGGGCAACAGCTTGCAGCAGAAGTCAATGGAACCCATGGACTCCACGGAAACATGGCAATTAGAAGCTGTAGTAGTTAATTGCATGGACTCAAGTCAGACTACCTGAGGGTGTGGTTCCCAGATCCATCACTCATCAGCTTTGTGACCTTAGGCAAATTACTAACTTCCTTATGCCTTAGCTCTCTCAAATGAAAACTGGAGGATAGAACCAGAATCTACCTCCTTTGACAGAATTAACAAATTGATCCATGTAAAGTTAGCTATTATTATTATCATGATGATTTCATTCTCCGGAGTTTTTATGTTCATTTTGCCATTCAATTAATGAATTAACAAATTTGTATTGAGCATTTGCTACTGTATATATCTTGCGATGGAGGTCCAGAGAGAAATGAGATTTTCTTTTGCCCCAAAGGAGGTTATAGGCAGTAAACAGGACCCAAAACCACTGACAGCCAGGACAGAGTGTTTGGAGATAAAGGACCTCCACTAATGATAAGTTTGGTCCTTTGTCTCAATTGCCCCTTACTGAGAGTTAACAAACTCCTGGCTATTGCTGAAAGTGGGGTATTGAAGTCCCCTATTATTATTGTGTAAGAGTCTATCTCTCCCTTCAGATCTTTTAATATTTGTTTTATATATTTCAGTGCTGTGATGTTGGGTGCATATATATTTACAATTATTATATCCTCTTAGTAAAATAACCCCTTTAACACTGTATAATGGCCTTCTTTGTCTTATTTTACAGTTTTTGACTTAAAGTATTTTGTCTAATAATGTAAGTATGGCTACCTGTGTTCTTGTTCTCTTTTGGTTTCCATTTGTGAATCTTTTTCTTCTATCTCTTCAGCCTGTGTGTGTGTGTGTATGTGTGTGTGGGTATTTTTGTTTTGTTTTGTTTTGTTTTTTAGAGTCAAGGTCTCACTATGTTTTCCAGGATAGTCTCAAACTCCTGAGCTCAAGTGATCCTCCCACCTCAGCCTCACAAAGTGCTGGGATTATAGGTATGAGACACTGTGACCAGCAATAAAATTTAATTGTTAAAAAAAAAAAGAGAACTCCTGGATCCAGAATACTGCCCTTGCCTTGGAAAAGAATAAGGAGCCCTCTCAAGCTTGAGATGATGGCCTGAAGAAGTAATATTTTTTAATGTTTTCCTTGAAGAAAAAGAAATGAACTTCTGTCGGATCTACTTAATAAAACCCAAAGAATCAGAGTATCATTCATGTTTGCTTTTTCAAGTCCTTGTACTTAATCAATTAATTTTAAAGGTAAGCAAAATCATGACTATACACAAGAAAGAGATCAAAGTAAAGTTAATGTGAGCCAAGGGATATTAAGTTAAGTCTGGTGAAAATTAGGGAACGTTTAAAAGAAAAGTGTTTAGTTTTGCAAAACATTTTCCTTTTGACAAGCATTCATAGTTTGTATATAAATGAGCCTAAATCACTGATTACACCAGCAATAAAACAGGTTCAAATTTCTGGTTGTCATATATATGTACGAATCAAAGTTCATGTATTTTAAATGGTCCCTATTTTTTTTTTGGCCTTCTAAGGGGAGCTAAGTGAGTGAGATAAAATAAATTTAATAAGAAGGGGATTTGAGGGTCTCCTAAGACACACTAGAATGCATGTGACTGCTAGTATAATAGAGTCCCATCTTTAGTTAAAACAAAGCAAAAAGAGATTGGAGTGGGTGCAAAGGTCAGAGAGGGAAAGGGGCTGCAAGACCACAAGTTAGGATTTGTTTCTTGGCTTTGACTTTTTGCTAAGTGTCTAAGCCAATTTTTCTATACTAGTTGGTGGTTGTTTCCATTCATTTGTGTCTTCACCAGTTGGGGACCGCCTTTTGCTGGCAAGATGTCTTCCAACATTTAGAGTATCAAAAGAAGACCTGTGGAGTTACTCAGGCTTTTTTTTTTTTTTTCCTAAGTAAAAACAGTTGAACCGAGCCAAGTAGTGGTTGCTTAAACATGCTGGAAATGTGGGTGTAAACTAACTTATTTAATGTGGTTTTATTCTTAAAGATAATAGTGTACATTTTCCAACTCTTTTTCTTTCAAGATGCAAACTTTTTTTGCAGGTGAATTTCTTGAAAACACATTAGTTCTAAATAAAAGGTCAGATGAGGTCCTTTAATTTAAGCTCCAGAAAGTTTCTATACAACGGTTAATTCTGTAGCAGTTGAACTTGCTTAGAAAGAGACGTTTACTGGTGACTACCACCATCTTCTTTCATTGGTTGATTCCTTTGACCCTTGAAGGCAACAGCTTTAGAGGCAACTCATAATAACTCTTCAGATTATAGGAGGTCATAGTCCATAGATCTTGTGTTTCATGTGTTTGAATGTTCAGGAACAGGGAATCATTTTATGTTTCCAAAACTCTCATTCTTACCAAATAAAAGGAACATATTCATATAGAAATGTAGCATGTTTTGGTCTTTTACAGTGGGCCAAGAGGCTTTATGTTAGCCCTAACTTTGTGAATTGTGAATACTCTCAGAAGTTGGGCAGGAAAGTCTTGAAGCAACAGAAGTTTAAGAACTCGGATGTGGTAGGGAATCTATTCATCTAAGAACTTTAAAGTTTTATGAATGAGTGTGTAGAAAAGAAAAATTCTTTATTATTAGCCGTTGTGATGGTAGACATTCCCCAGATTTCCTTCACTAGTAAGACTGTTAGCTTATATCTATTTATAATGTCTAGAGAAAAATGTTCCTTGAAGGAGTAGAGTAGAATGTAGTTTAGTTGTTGTTGTGCTTGTCCCATTTTATTCATTTGGCTGATATTTATTGGCCATTCTCTAAATCTCATCCACTTTCCAGGCTACTTTATTTCTTTATGCTTTTACATGGGCTGTTATTTCTCTTCTTTGCCTTTCCAGCCCCTGCACATTCTGCAAACACAATTTAAGCATCACTTCCTCAAGGGACCGTCCTGTGACTCTTTCTATGTAACTTGCACAGCCTCTCCTAGGCTTCCTTTGAACTCCGTGCATCCCTCCAACACAGTCCTATATCAAAGTTGTTGATTACTTTGTAGCTATACCCCCAAATCCCAATAGACTGTAAGATTTTTGAGGCAGGATCTGTGTTACATTCAGGTTTGTGCCCCAGCACTTGACAGAATGTCTGGCACATGGTAGAAGCCCAATGAATGCTTAGTGAATGAATGAAAGCACGTGTGTTGCCTCCCCCACCCTTGGGTAAGTCTAAAGAAAGATGAATTACATTTGAGATTTTATTGTATAATTAAATTACACTGTCAAAATAATTTTTAAAGCCGAAAGGAAATTCAGAGATCAGCTACAGGAAATTGAGGCCTAGTGAGGTGAAGAGAGTTGGCCAAGGTCATGCAGCTGCTTAGTGGCAAACTGGGATCGAAGCCCAGGTCTCCTGCTGGCCAGCTCTAGCCCAAATATGGAGAGGCTTAGCTGCTATTTCCTCTTAAAAAATATTTTGAAACCCAGGCAAAAAGACTTAGCAATCTAAAAATGCTAGTAAGAGATAGCAAATTAAAACTTTTTAGGAATGAATTTAACAACAATTATTCAAGGCTCTCTGGGAATGCCAAGAGGAGCTGTCTGAGATGGGCTTAGGGCTGATTTTTTTCCAAAGGGGCCATTGGTCTTCTAACCAGTGTTTGCTGGTTTCACTTTAAAAAAGGTGGGTTTCCACACACCTCGAATTTAGTGTAAGTTCAAAACTAATAAATGTGTTTATATCCCTAAGTTTATCCAACAAGTGATCTGAAATGTTTCTCATGTTTAATGTTCACCAATGATGAATGTAAATAGATCCTTTTTGCTTCCTGCTTTGAGAGTTCAGAAATCAACTGAGCCTTGTTCTAGAATAGGTCCCATGAAGAGTAAAAATCCAATTTTTAGATGTGTATCAAACTAGAAATTGACTAAGTAATGGCTAACCATAGGGAAGGCTTTGTGAATGTTTAGTAAAAGAGTGGCAAACTGGTATCAGTGATCTAGAATTCACCTGCACATTTGTTTGGTTTGGCCAGCTCAGTGTTTTGAAATTCTAAAAATTTTTAACATTTAAAAATAAGGAGATTTTACATCTAGATTTCTGCCTTCTCTTAGAAAGTGAGAAAATTCAGTATGTTAGATATACTTTCATCTTAGTTTCCTATAGCTTCCATAACAAATTAACACAAAATGTGCGGCTTAAACAGAAATCTATTCTTTCACAGTTCTGGAGGCCAGGAATTTAAAATCAAGGTGTTGGCAGGTCTATGCTCACTCTGAAGTTTCTGTGGAAGAATTCTTTGCCAATTCCAGCTTCTGGTGGTTGCAGGCATCCCTTGGCTTGTGTGTGCATAAGCAGAGTATTATCACTTCCGTGGTATTAATTGCTAAAGTACTAATAGCGTTTCCACTATTAAATCTGATTTTCAAGAATTTGAACTATTTTTTTTCCTAAATTTGAAGGGCATTTTAAACTTAAAAAAAAGTTTACATGTCTAAGAATAATACAATTTCAGATTTGATAGTAAAATAAGGATAGAGATAAAATATATCTAATATGTACATATTTTTATTTCACTGAAGAGCTAAATACATGTTTAGGGTCAATCAAAAATGAAGCCAGCAGGTTTGGTGTCTGGTGAGTGTCCTGTCTTTTTTTTGGAGATGGCAACAATCAGACATTCTTTTAAGACATCATGCTATTAAAAATGACAGTATCTGCCTGGTCAGATTACAGGTGGCTTTTTTCTTATTTTTATTTTTTGGTATTTGAAATAATTTTTTAATCATAAAGTATATTATTTTTATAATCAAAAGCGGAAAGTTACTTAAAAATTTTGGACCAAATCCACTGTTACGTTTCAGACACTAATTTTGCACCCTTTAGTCCTCAATTTGTCCAATATTTTCAGTTTCTTGAGAAAGGAAGATTTATTGCCTCAGAACACAGCTTTTCAAATAGACATGAGAAATGAACAGTGAGTTACTAAACACGCAGTCATGCCAGAAGTCACTGGGCCATATTATTCATCACAGTCTGACACCATGGTTTTTCTTTTAGAATGGATTTTTGAGTGAAGACAGACATACGATCATCGCATGTATTGGAATACAGTTGACCCTTGAACGATGTGGGTGTTAGGGGTACTGACAGTCAAAAATCCACGTATAACTTTTAACTCTTCAAAAACTTAACTACTTATAGTGTACTGTTGACTAGAAGCCTTACCAACAACATAAATAGTTGATTAGCACGTATTTTGTGTGTTATATGTATTATATACTATACTCTTACAATAAAGTAAGCTAGAGAAAGGAAAGTGCTATTAAAGTCGTAAGGAAGAGAAAATGCATTTACTAGTCAATAAGTGGAAGCGGATCATCATAAAGGTCTTCATCCTCCTCATCTTCACGTGGAGTACACTGAGGGGGAAGGCGTTGGTCTTGCTGTCTTGGGTGGCAGAGATGAAAGAAAATTCACACGTAAGTGGGAACACGCAGTTGAAACCCATGTTGTTTAAGGGTCAACTGATTTGCTATGAATAAATCTAGGAGATCCTGTGAGTCAGAAATTCATTTACTCAAAAACTTCTTCAGAAAATGACTGTTGTTCTGACTGAACTGAAAAGGAGGGTTAGTGTTTTCATTTTATCTCATTTTTGAGTGATTCTAAACATGCTTTTAGTTCTTGAGTGAAAAAAATTTCATATATATTAGATATATTTTACCTCTTGAGATACTATTTATATTTTATTTGAAAACCTTACATTTTATTTCTCTTACATATTTGAACTTTTTAAAATTTAGGGTGCCCTTACAAATTTAGAAAAACACATAGAAGCAGTTCAAAATCATGAAAATCATATTTTTAATTTTTGAAATGCTATTATTACTTTGGGATTTAATACTACCAAAGTTAATAATCCTATACTGAAAAGAATACCAGATTTAGTAAACTGATAAAAATAATTTGTCAATGATATTTTGTGCCTTTATGTGGATTGTCTTTGTTTTGTGTGGCTACAACAGAGTACCTAAGACTGTGTAATTTATGAAGAACAGAAATTTATTTCTCAGATTTCTGGAAGCTCGGAAGTCCAAGATCAAGGTGACAGCAGTTTGGTATCTTGTAAGGGCATGGTCTCTGCTTTCAAGATAGCACCTTTAATGCTGCATTCTCTCGTAGGGAGGGAGGAACCGCTGTTCCTAACATAGCAGAGGAGCAGAAGAGTGAGAGAGAGCCCACTCTTACACGCCCTTTCTTTGTAGTGGCATTAATCCACTCTGGAAAACAGAGCCCTCATGACTTAAACCCCTCCCAAAAGGTCTCCACTTCCAACACCACTATGCTGGGCACATGAATTTGGGGAACGCATTTATACTATAGCCTGGATCATGCCGTAATGACCTTAAAAATGCTTAGAGATAGTGTTAAAGTAAAACATCCTACCTTGTTTGTGTTATTAATTTGCTTAGGAAAAAAAGTACAAAGTTTTCATATGACTAAAGTGCTGGCATGGACTTGAGAGGCAAGAAAATACCATGATTTAATAGCTGAAATAGATACCTAGAGGTTAAGTATTCTGACCAGGCTCACACAGTTAATGGATAGCAGATCTATTACTAGAATGAAATGGTAGTACCATTTCATTTCAGGAAAAGTAAAAAGAAAAAAATAAAGATTTATTAAGCATTTATTGTGGACTCTTGCATGTTTTCTTAGAAATCTTTTGAAGTGAAAACCAAGGCTTAGGAAGGTGAAGTATCTTGCCCAAGGTCACACAGCTGACTAGTGTTGGAACCATGATCCAAAATCAGGACGGTCTCAGTAATAAACTATAAGAGATGACTAAGTGGAGGAGAGATACACTTCCTGAATGGTGAAGGCGGGACCTCCAAAAATCTATTTCTCAATAAAAGCAACAAAAACAATTGCAAAAGTTGTCAAAATAAACTTTTGCAGAACTCTGGAAATTAAACAAAGCTTACAGCAATCTGAGGAGTGTTTATTTAAGAAAAATAGTTGAATCTTGAGAAGAACAGAAAGATTTGTGGCATTTTAAACTAGCCTTTTTTTCCTTCCTTCATCCCCAACTTCATGGTAGCCTTGAAGGCAAGCAGCTTTGCAAGCACAGTAGCCATGAAAACCAGCAGTCTAGAGGTCTCTAGAGATGGCAGATGGCTTTGGAACTTCCCCACTGCCCATGTCCACAGATTTATTATGATTCAACCTGTCTGGCAGCTCCTTGAAAACCTCATTGATAGAGCTTGTTTTATCTAACCTGACTCAGATCTTGCTTAGTGGGAAAAGCCATTCCCTATTCCCAGGATGTTTGTTGAAAATAATTAGTGGCTATTGCTTAGCATCACAGCTGCTGGAGGCAATGGTACCAGATGAGTCTCTCAAAAAGAAAAAAAAAAAATCTGAAGAATGAGAGGTCAATAGGGGACTTTGAAAATCTTCAACATTTTCCTGTGAGTCTAGAAGGCCACACACATGTGCATGCCCAGGAAAAACCTGAGAAGGCCCTACTTTCTTGCCTCTGCCTGACCTCAAGACTGTATAAACAAGCGGAGAAGATGAAAGAAGAATTGTAAACTGCCGAAGTGTTGATATCACGCTCCCTCAGAAAAGGGTGGAAAATTTGGTGGTTCAAGTCATTTAGGAAAATCTCTATCAAATCATTAGCTGATCACTAAGCTAATAAAAAAGGTACTTCTGTGGCTGCAAATAAAAAAACAATATAGATTTTACAGAATTAGTCAGCAAAGTGACTAAATAAACAGCAGCAATGAAAAACTCTGGGGAGGAGAGAAAATTTTATTTCTGGTATCACCACATTACATTATTTAAAATATCCAGTTTCCAATAAAAATTATAAGACACAAAGAAACGGGAAAGTATGGCTCATACACAGGAGAAAAGAAGCAGATAGAAGCTATCCCTAAGGAAGCCCAAATATAGAACTAACTAGACAAAGACTATAAATTAGATATCACAAATATGTGCAAAGAACTGAAGGAAACAGTGTCTAAAAATTTAAAAGAAAGTATGAGTACAATGTATTACCAAATACAAATATCAATAAAGTGATGGAAATTATTAAAAAGGATCAAATAGAAATTCTGTAATTGAAAAGTTTCATAACTGAAATTGTAAAAAAAAATAGACTAGAGGAGCTCAACAGCATATTTAAGCTGGCAGAAGAATAACTCAGTGAACTTGAAGATAAGTCAATTGAGATAATCCAATGGAGAAGCAAAATAAAACAATAGTGAAGGGACAGAATCTCAGAGAACTGAGAGATACCATCTAGCATACCAGCACATGCATAATGAGAATCTCAGAAGGAGAGGAAAGAAAGAGGCTAAAAGAATATTTAAATAAATCAGGCAAAAAATTCCCAAATTTGGAGAAAAACATTCATGAAGGCATCCAGAAAGCTCAATGCACTCCATGTAGAAAAAATTCCAAAAGACCTACAACTAGAAACTTCATGGCCAAACTATTGAAGTCAAGGAAAAAAGGGAAAGGGATATGGACAGCAACAAGAGGAAAATGACGCATCACATACAAGGTATCCTCAATAAGGCTGACAGCTAATATCTCACCAAAAAACACAGAGGCCAGAAAGCAGTGGGATGAAGCATTCAAAGTGCTAAAAACAAAACAAAACAAAACAAAAAACCCAAGAATTCTCCATCCAGCAAAACTATGTTATAAAGTTGGTAGAGCATGGGACTCTTAATCCCAGGGTCATGGGTTTAAGCCCTACTTTGGGCACCAGAATGTAGGGAACCAGCCCCACATCACACATGTGGGTACCTCAAGTTTGATGGTGACAAAGGAATGAGAAAAAGATTAAGAGAGAAAGTGTGACCAGGGGGCCATCACTTATTACTGGAGGAGACAGTGAAGGCCCTGAACCCTGATCATCCACACTATTTATCAGTTACAATCCACTTTGGTCTACAGGGCAGGGGTGGAGTGATGGTGGGGAGAAGGTGATGTGATGGTGGAGTGAATCAGTGAGCCGGAAGTGAATCAGTGAGCCAGAACTGGTGTGTCATTCTAAAGATTGGTAACAGTGGCAGTTTGGGAGTTTCACAAAACAAGAACATGTGTTTATCTTAGCTTATCATCTGTGTGCAGCTGGTGGAATGTGGGCCTTACAAGGAGCCTACAAGTCTGGCTACATTATAGTGCTATGAAGGGGTTTCACTTCCTTGAGCACAATGTTTATGGTAGCAGAGCCTCGGTCACCCTGCCCCGGAACATGAGGCATGGAGAAGTTTGCTTCGCCAGAGGCCTCCCGCAATTTGCTGCCGTTTGTTGTTCCCAGTTTATACGTTACTCATAACCAATTTGTGTAGGCACTCTGTAAGTCCTTTCTCCCTTGCTGCTTCTCCCAACTGGAGAGAAATAGTCACTTTTGAGGTGAGTTTGGCAGTTTTTTTAATGAAGATAAACAAAGTCTTAGCCTACAATTAAGCTTCATGCTTCTTCGTATTTACTCAACTGGTTTGAGAGCTAACATCTTCACAAAAACCTGCATGTGAATGTTTATAGCAACTTTATTTATAATAGCCCCAAACTAGAAGCAACCGTGATACCTTCCAACAGGTGAATGGGTAAACAAAACTGTAGTACATCCATACAATGCAATATTATTCAGTGATAAAAATAAATAGGTTAAAAACCATAAAAAGACATGGTTAAACCCTATTGCATATTGCTAAGTTAAGGAAGTCAGTCTGAAAAGGCTATATACTGTGATTCCAATTATATTACATTCTGGAATAAATAAAACTTTTGAGACAGTAACAGCTCAGTGGTTGCCAGGGATTCAAGAGGAGAAGAAGAGATGAGTAAGGGAAGCACAGGGGATTTTTAAGGCAGTGAAACTATTTTGTATTATACTATAATGGAAGGATACATGACATTATGTAATTTCTTAAACCCATAGAGCTTTATAGCACAAAGAGTAAACCTTAATGTGTACATATTTAAAAAGCATTTAGGATGTGGAGAATGAAAAGTATTACAAGGAAGAAACAGATTTTGACAAGATAATCTAACTATAATATGAGCATATAAAACAACCTCAGGGAAGGGAGTGGAAGAGGAAGGTGCTGACTAAATAACTTTGGACATGAGTAGAGTTTGTAAGACAAAAGACAAAAGAAAGTTAGCACGAGCACTGTACTCTAATTGAAGTTCTTTGCCACAGTGGTACAGGTTAATATGTGTAGCATACTTATATGTATATGGGAATTGAACAGTTAAATGAATAGGTGGTGGATGGTTGGAGCTGGATTTCTCACTGTTGGAGTGGGAATTTACCAACAAGCAAGTGGATGAGGCTAGAATGATTCACGTGTAATGGAATCAGCATCAGTGTGAACTCATGTTAACTTAAATACATGTATACACAAGGGTTAGAATACCACCACGTATTTCCTTGCTTTCTTAGCTGAGAGGGCCTGGTAGCAACAATACCACAGGAGCAGTGAGCACACCTAGCATCCAAATCTTGATTTCTAGCACTATTCTCCAAAAAAATGGAACCAGGGCTCCTGGATAAATGACTGGTTCTAGGACTTCAGCAGTTAAGTTGCGAGAGTAGCATCTCATAGTGCCAGGAAGTAAGGAGATGCTAAAACAAAAGCAAGCTTTACCTTTATGAGATATCTACAAGAGACACAGGAGCCAACTGAAAGAGCTCAAATGGCCAAAGCAGAAACAATTTGCACAATGAGATAAGTAAAATAGTATCGGATTATGATATGGTTTGGCTCTGTGTCCCCACCCAAATCTCACCTTGAATTATAATAATCTCTAGGTGGCCCCATGGGGCAGTTCCCCCCATACTGTTTTTGTGGTAGTAAATAAGTCTCATGAGATTTGATGGTTTTATAAATGGGAGTTTCCCTGCACAAGTTCTCTTGCCTGCCATCATGTAAAACGTGACTTTGCTCTTCTTTTGCCTTCCTCCATGATTGTGAGGTCTTCCTAGCCATGTGGAACTATGAGTCAATTAAACCTCATTTCCTTTATAAATTACCCAGTCTCAGGTATGATAAAGACATAGCAGTGTGAGAACAGACTAATACAGATTATAACCCAAAGTATAAGGTAAATTTCCATGCATACATAATGATATAAAGAAACAACTGAATAAACAAATAAATGAGGAAAATAAAAAACTTCCCTTGCCGAAGACTTCTAAATAATTCATGTGGCTATTCTGCCCTCTTGGAGGGGGAGCATAGTTCTCATTTTTTAAGGACTTTCTTCCAAAGAGTATAGTATGAAAGAGGTGAGGGAAGAGTAATGTTATGGAAAAACCTGCAAAACATTAGCTGGATGATCAATGTCAACAGTGACAAGTCATGTTGATAGTGTATACCCTTGATGTGATGAGAAGGGCACTTTAGTTCTGTGGCCTTCCTTCCAAAAATCCATTAGCGCAGTCTCATCATGAGAAAAATACCAGACCAATTCCAATGGAGGGAAAAATAGAAAATAGCTGACCAGTAATTTAAAAATCTGTCAAGGCCATCAAAAACAAGGAAAGTCTGAGCCAAGGAGAGCTGAGCCAAAGATGCTTTAGAACTGAGCCACAGTCATAGCCAAGAGGACCCAAAGAAAGCATGACAACAAAATGTACTGTGGTGTCCTGGATAGAATCCTGGTAGAGGAAAAGGACATTAGGGAAAAACTAAGGAAATCTGAATAAACTATGCATTTTAGTTAATAACATATCAGTACTGGTTTATTCATTGTAACAAATGCCCCATACTAATGTAAGATGTCAGTAATACAGGAAAACATGTCTGGGGCATATGGGAACTCCCTGTACTATCTTAATGTTTTTATAAAGTGAAACTGTTTTTTAAAAAGCAATTTTCTTTTAAGAAAAGAGGAGGCCGGGTGCGGTGGCTCACACCTGTAATCCCATCAGTTTGGGAGGCCAAGGCAGGTGGATCACGAAGTCAAAAGATCGAGACTATCCTGGTCAACATGGTGAAACCCCATCTCTACTAAAAATACAAAAATTAGCTGGGCGTGGTGGTGCACGCCTGTCGTCCCAGCTACTCAGGAAGCTGAGGCAGAGAATTGCTTGAACCCAGGAGGCGGAGGTTGTGGTGAGCCGAGATCGCGCCATTGCACTCCAGCCTGGGTAACAAGAGTGAGACTCCATCTCAAAAAATAAAAGAGGAGGTATTTCAAATTTTTCAAATAAGATAGATACTTTCAAATAAGCAAAAGTTGAATGAATTCATTATTAGCAGACCTGCCTTGCAAAAAATACTAAAGGGAGACTTTCAGACAGAAATGAAAGGATGCTAGACAGTTACTTATGCCACAAGAAGAAATAAACAGCACTGAAAACGGTAACTACATAGGTAAATACAAAGGACAGGATATAAATGTATTTCTTTAGGTTTTCTTCTACTGTTGAATTTAGGAGACAATGGCATAAAGCAATAACTACAAAATGATGTTGATGGGCATATAATGTATAACGATGCAGTTGTGTTAGATATAGTCAATGACAAGTTTCTCTTCAAAGAAAGTATTTCAATATGTTCAGCTCTCTTATTCTTTAATTTTCCATTTTAAAGTTTAACTTCCTGGATCTCTGCACCCCCTTTCCTCTAATTTTGGTAAACAACTTTCCTGACAATTCTAATCAGTAGTTCACATCTGTTCCCTTGGTCACCTGCTTTGACCTGAGTCACCCCTGGTCACCTGCTCTGACCTGTCCCGTAACCACCCTTCCTAACAAACTACCCACCCCCCCACTCTGGCTCTTACCCCTGCTCTTTTTAAAATAGCCAATTGAAATTAGCTTAGATTGTGCAGTGTAACCCTAGCCAACAGGGGAATGAAACAGCAGTAGGGGTTACCTGCATCAGGAGTAAGAACTCCTTCCCCTCCCTTGTCCAGGTATGCACTTGCCATTGCTCCATCTGTGAGACATGTCCTTCTATAGAAGTAAATTGCCTTGCTGAGGAAATTTACATTCGAGTGCTACTGTTTTGCAGCACCGAAAATTTACATATAATATTTATATGACAATAATATCACAAAAGAGGAGGAAAGGAACAGGGCAATACTTGAGCTAAGGTTTTGTATACCAGCAAAATTAAGTTTGTATTACTCCAAAGTAGGTTGTTTCAGTCAAGATGTTAATGTTAATCCCCAGAGCAACTGTTAAGAAAAAATTTAAAAATACATAGTAAAATAAACAAGAGGTGAATTAAAATGGTACAGTAAGAAATAACTAACTACAAAGACAGCAGTAAAAGAGGAATAGAGACACAAAAAGATATACAACATATAGAAAAGAAATAACAAAATCACAAATGTGAACCTTACCTTATCAGTAATTACATTAAACATAAATGTATTAACCATGCCAATCCAAAGGCAGATAATTCAGAATGCATAAAGAAACTGAATTGTCACATGCAAAAGAATGAAATTGGACCTTTACTTCATAACATAGGCAAAAATGAACCCAGAATGGATCATAGACTTAAATATTTATGGAAGTATTTATGACCTAGGGTTAATCTATGGCGTCTTCACCAAAAGCATAAACAACAAAAGGAAAAAAACAGATAAACTGGATTTCATCAACATTTTAAAAACTTTTGTACTTTAAAGAATGCCATTAGGAAAGTAAAAAGACAGCCCACAAAATGGGAGATAATATTTGCAAATCATGATCTGATAAAGGGCTTTCTCAACTCCATAACAACACAACAACAATCTAAAAATGGACTAAGGACTTGAATATACATTTTTCCAAAGATATGTAGACAGATAAGAAAATGAAAAATACTGAGCATCATTTGCATTTCACTAGAGAAATGCAAATCAAAACCACCATGAGATACTATTTCACACCCACTAGGATGGCTGAAATAAAAGAGACAATAGCGAGTGTTGGTGAGAATATGGAAAAATTGGAATCCTCACACATTGCTGATGGGATTTCAAGAAGGTATGACCACTTTTAATAAGTGTATCAGTTCCTCAATATGTTAAACATAGAGTTACCATATGACCCAGAAATTCTACTCTTTGGTATATAGCCAAGAGAAATAAAAACATGTCTACACAAAAACCTGTGCATGAATGTTTATGGTAGTGTTATTCGTAGAAGCCAAAAAGTAGAAATAATCCAAGTGCTCATCAATTGATTAATAAACAAAGTATAATATATCCATACAATGGCATGATTTTTGGCAATAAAAGTAATGAAGTACTGATCCATGCTATGACATGGATGAATCTTGAAAACATGCTAAATGAAATAAGCTCAAAACAAAAGACCACATGTTTTATAATTCCATTTATAGCAAATGTTCAAAATAGCCAAATTCATAGACATGGAAAGTAAATTAGTGATTACCAGGGTTTGGGGTGAGAAGGAATGGGAGAGTGACTGCTAATGAGTCTAGATTTCTTTTCTGGATTGATGAAAATGTCCTTTTCTCTTTTTCTGAGATGGAGTCTTGCTCTGTTGCCCAGGCTGAACTGCAGTAGTGTGACCTCAGCTCACTGCAACCTCCACCTCCTGGGGTCAAGTGATTCTCCTGCCTCAGCCTCCAGAGTAACTGGCAATGCAGGCACGTACCACTACACCCAGCTAATTTTTCTTTTGTTTGTTTGTTTGTTTTGTATTTTTAGTAGAGTCAGAGTTTCACCACGTTAGCCAGGCTGGTCTTGATCTGACCTCGTGATCTGCCTGCCTTGGCCTCCCAAAGTGCTGGGATTACAGGCGTAAGCCACCATGCCTAGCTGAAAATGTTCTTATAATTAGATAGCGATGAGGCTTGCAGAGCCGTGTGAATGTAATAAAATCCACCGAATAGTCAGCCACAGTGGCTCACGCCTATACTCCCAGCACTTTGGGAGGCCAAGGTAGGCAGACAGCTTGAACTCAGGAGTTTGAGACTAGCCTGGGCAACATGGTAAAACCCCATCTCTACAAAATATACAAAAATTAACTGAGCATGGTGATGCATACCTGGAGTCCCAGCTATTTGGGAAGCTGAGGTAGGAGGGTTGCTTGAGCCTGGGAGGTGGAGATTGCACTGAGCTGATACTGCACCACTATACTCCAGCCTGGGCAACACAGTGAGACCCTGCCTCAAGAAACAAAAATACTAAATTAAACTAAACCTACTGAATTATATACAATAGGGTAGATTTTATATTATGTGAATTCTATCTCAATAGAGCTGTTATAAACATTCAATCAATACTTTTTTAAAAACAAAAACTCTATATTTTATGCATAAATATCTTTCATTTAGATTTAAAGTGTCTGTTTAAACATATCTTGGCATAGTCTTACCATTTATTTTCCACCTAATTTCTGAACTGTCAAGTTGAACATGTAAAATCATTGGAACATACGAAACAAATGCTATCAAGAAGTCAAAGTATTCCAATGTATCTTTTTAGACATGTCGCAATGCTTTTCTGAATTCCTTCAGCCTATCTTACTTTATGTCTGATCTCTTTACTTTCTAAGTATGTTTGCCTATATTTTTGAAGTTGTGAGGACTCTGTTGTGTTTCCCATCTACATCCTAACATTTAATTAAGTCTTTAAAAGTTAATTCTTCAGGCAAAGTGTCCGTTTCTACATGCTCCGCTTCCTATCCTCACCATCCTACAGGCCCCTTAGAAATTTCCATAATCCCAATTCAGCAATATCTGTATAAATGAGTTTATAAGTTGACGTTTTGGCCTAGAGTAAGTTTGTGGAGATGCCAAAGGCACTTGTTCCAATTAAAATCATGGTATTAACAGGAAGGCTTTCCTAGGGATTTCAGGCTTCATTGACAAGACCTCCAGAGTATTAGGGAGAATTGTTTTTTTTTTTTTATTCTAGGAAATGGCTGTGTGATAATAAGCCCAGATGACACTTGCATGATTAAGGGAACTTAGGTTAGGTTGAAAAAAACCTATAGGTTTTACTCTTTTCTCACCCATCCTGGCAAATTATATGGAAATTAAATGGAATCTAGTAAACATTGGACACTTTTTAAAGAAAACAGATTTTTCAAGCTGAATAGAAATTTTTCAACCATTTGCAGTTGAATGAAAATGTATCATTTACTTGCTACAATTTGTTAGGCCTGCAGGAGAGAAGAGAAGAAACAGTGACTAGACAAATAGAAGGAGCTTGCAGGTGCCAAAGTGGGCTCCCCAAGAGGGGCTGTGGCCATTGATGGAGGACCACAACCACTGCCAACCCGTGCAGGAAGGAGCCTGGACCAGACATCCCAACATCTTTCTCATGCTTCCTTTCAATCTCCTGTCTGGGATCTCTGTTAGCCAGAAGAGTCAGAAACCAGAGGATAAAGGGCACAGTGGATGCAGTCTATAGACGTCAATGTCCAGGGTGCAGCTCAGCATGAAGGGTGGAAGGGCAAGTGGAGACCATTCACCACACGGTCCCACCTTCCTCACAAGGCAATGAGTCTTAGATTTCGTTTAAGTGGGTTTTATTACAAATGTGTTACTTATGTTTGCTGCTTCTAATATTTTTAAATGTAAAATTAGATTGAGAATAAGAAAAGGAAGGGGTAGAGGTTAGAAATGGAGTAAATCCTAAAATAACAGTATTTCTTGTGGTTGAAAACACATAAGGGAAATATAAGATCATCACTATCTTCCCTCTATCCACATTGAGATTTTAGGCATTCTTGAGGGTAACTGGACACTGTCATTTCTATGATTGAATCATCTCTCTTTGTCTTTATCACAGCTGTATGCTCCATCCAAAAGTCTTAGGATAAACTAAAGGGCAGAGTTTTTTTTCTGACAGATATCTGTGTCGTTCTTTAGGGATCTGAAGGGAGTAAATCCTCCTGTCATGTGTTTTAAACTCAGCTACAAAGGTTCGGCGCTCCGTGTGCCTCTTTTAGTGTGTGTTTGTTTGTTTTATTTTTGTTTTACACACTCATTGTTTAAGACTTTGGAAACAGAAAATGTTAAGAAGAAAATAATGATTCCTGAAAACCCCCACCTAACAGTAACCACTGTAAACACTTGAACATGATTTCTTTTTGCACTTATTTATTGGTTTCTTTTAAAATAATCACCACACCACCACCACGGCATCTAGCAATTATTGAGCAGTTATTAAGGACTTGGCATTATTCTAAGCACTTTATTATATGAAGCAGATATTCTTACGAGCTTAATTTTATAGATAAGGAAACTGAGGCCGACAAAGATTCTATGATTTGCCCCAAGTCACATGGCGAGTAAGCGGCAAGACTGGGATTTGAACGAGAACGCTGGCTTAAGCGCTTATGCTCCCCATCACAAAACACAGTACAGCAGTTAAAAACAGGAGCCACTGAAGGAAGAACAAAGGAGAGACCATAAAATGGACTCAGGAATGTTCAAGAATTGATTAAATATTCCTAAGCACAAAACCCTTTTTCCTTGCTTCTGGTACTCCACAAAACTGGCTCTAAGATGTGTGTATTTTTTTTTTTTGTTTTAGCTTTTAATCTTAGTTTCAGGGGTACACGTACAGGTTTGTTCTATAGATAAGTTGCCTGTCATGGAGCTTGGCATGCAGATTATTTCGTCACCCAGGTAATAAACATAGTACTCGACAGGTAGTTTTTCCATCCTCATCCTCCTCCCACCCTCTGCCCTCAGGTAGACCCTGGTGTCTGTTACTTTCTTCTCTGTGCTCTTGTGTACTGAATGCTTAGCTCCCTGGGTTATAAGTGAGAACATGCAGTGCTTGGTGCTCTAAATTAGAAGCCACTAATTCCAAAAGGGGAGCCTGGTCAGTTACACATGTTTGGTGTTCACAGATTAAAAACAGATCAAATGATCAACAAAAATACTGCTACTGTTGATATCATGACCAGGTAGTGGTAATCGTAGAAATACTTGGCCATGGTATAATGTAACTGATGATGCTATTTGTTTATCCATTTATGAGTTCATTCTTACGAAGCACCTACTATGGGTCAGGCACTGTTCTAGGTGTTTACAATACACTGGTGGGTAAGAATGAGTGAGATAAGTTTTTGAGTTAGGAATCTGACAGATGATAAGTAGATAAATACATTTTTAAAAACATTTTATTTAAAATAAGGGGAGAGGATTGAGAGTACCAGGATGCAGAAGAAATGCTCATCTCACATGGGGCCAATGATGAATTCTGTGGGCTGTGTCTTGTAGCATTCTCTGAGTAAACACCAATGTCATTTCAGCCACGAGGAATTAGGGAAAGACGATTACATGAGGACTAGCACAATCTTTCATCAAGGATTGACCTGCAGAGGTAGATTTTAGATTCTAAGGAAAAATATAAGGACTTCATATCCTTTAATCATCTGTAAATATAATTTTAAGATTTTTTTTTAACCAAGAATTGGTAAGAATTAGGTAGTATGCTGGTGAGATCCACCACTAATGATTGCTTGAAGTGAAATATAGACCAATAGTTCCGAGACATGAGCTTACATCACAGTCCCCAAGAGGGCTTGTGAAAATGTTGATTCCCTGCCCAGCCCATGAGTTTCTGATTTGGAAGGGTCTGGGGTGGGGCCCAAAAATTTGCATTTCTAACAAGTTCCCAGGGGCTGCTGCTGCTTCAGGGATTACTCTTTGAGACCCGCTGATGTTGGATCCATGGACCTTATGAGAAAGTTTAGGTGGTGGCTACGGTGAGGGTTGAAGAGGTGGGGGTGGAACGCGGGGAGCAGGGTTGAAATCCTCTTTTAAAATCAGAGTAGTCTAACCTAACCTGTCTTTTTAGAAAGCCGTTCAATCTCCATGTAGAAGGGAACTGAAGAAGTGCTTGTCCCCAAGTGGGGCCAGGCAATTCCTTAAGGAAATGGGTTTCAAGGGGCTATAATGCTCAAACAAGTTCTATTTCATTAGCTTGGCCAAAAATGTTTTAGTTTGGAAAACCTCCAGGAACAAATAAACACTGTGTCAGACATGTATTTTATATTGATAAAAATACATCACAGTTTAATAAAATTGTATTTTATACTGTTAAATCCCCTTACATTATACATGATATTTTCCAAATAACCTTTTCCAAAGGTTATTTGTAAACATTATATTGATAGGTACATAATATTCCATCATGTGGTTATTTACAGTTTACTGATTATTTCCCTTTTAGAGATTTCTGGTGTTTTTGGTATTATAAATAATAGTATATGAGTAATTGTGTACATAGATCTTTGCTCACATTTCTAATTATTCCAAATTGCTAGAAGCAAAATTACTGTGTCAAAGTGAACATTTCTCATGTACTTGAACATAATCTCATCTGCCATTTCTAGTTAAGAGACATTGAAATTGTGAATACTGTGGGAAAGACATTGTGGCGTTGGCTTTCTTCTTTGCCATTTGACTATCACTAAGCCTTCTCGTTCTCAAAAACAAGAAGCATATGATTCATCTAGAAGGAAAAGAAATCTCATAGCAACGTCTTGAAAGAAAATTTATAAAAGTCACCGTGAAGAGGCAGTAAACAGAAAACTGTCACGCGACATACAGCAATACTCCTGAAAAAGCATCTTCAAGCATCTCCTTCTCAGTGTTGCGTCTTTATAGCAGCTGCTTCTCCCCACAGTTCCTGGTCTCTGTTTTTCCTTCCAACCTCAGCTCATCTCTTTCACCTTGTACTCTTGCCTTCCAGGTCCAGGTCTATGCTCCTCTCATGCAAAACCCCTAAGCGCTTCTGTCTTTTATGCCTTAATTTCACCTGGACCCTAATTAGAGCAGTGAAGGCCCAGAGTGTGGCTGAATCAAAAATTCTCTTTAGGGGGCTTTGGAGGGGGAGCCCTGTGAAAACTGCGGGAACATGCTGTAGGTTGGCTTTGGCCGAAAGCTGCCATTTAGCTTCAGTGTCAGCCTGTAACTTTGGAAGGCAGCATAGCCAAATTCTTCCTCTCATTTTGTCCTCTCTGAACCTGTGTCAGCTCAGTGATTTCAGGATTGGGCAAGTTACAATCACGACTATCACATCTAGTCATCTTAGCAAAGTCAACCAAGCATGCCAGTCAAATTTACTAACATCTGAATACTCACTTTTAAGTGAAGGTGTGCATTATTGATGTAACTTGGAGTAAAAATCTTTATGTGTTTTATATACTTAAATTCTATTATTTACTTGATGTATACACATTAATTACAAGCATATGATATTGCAATAATTTCTGATTATTGTCAAAGGTGTTTATTCTACATATAAAAACAATAAGAATTTCTGTTAAATAGGTAAATTGATTCACTATTATGGAAACATTAAGAGAGTATATTAGCTAGATGACTTAAGGCAGAGTATTATGTCCTTTTCTAGCCAACATATGCTTATAAAACGTACAATCATAATACAGGGCAGAATAGTAGAGGTCTGTGTTCATCACAATTTGAGTGTTTGTGGAATGATTTTGGGTACTAGCATTCCTAACTTTAAACAAAATAACCTTAGATCAACTATTTAATTTTGAGTGATTTAATCTCATTTAGGCTATGATTCTTTAAAGAAAAGGAATTTTGAGAGTTTCTATGAATTAATTCAAAGCAGAATGTCAACTTTTCTATCTCAAAATTTTACAAGGAGGAAAACCTTCCTAATCAAGTGCAGCAACAGCCATGGTAAATCTTGGATCCAGATGTAAGAAAGAATTATACACTCTGATGAAAACAAGGAAGTGCTAGAGAAAAGAAGAGTATCTAGAAAAATTCTTTCTACTGATCTGCCATCAGTTTAAACTGAGTGACACTTTAGTGCAGACAACAGGCAGTTAAGTGACACCAAGAGCAGTCTACCGGCTGACAAAACTCAGAAAATTATTGCTCCATTATCTTAATGGCAAACTTGCAAAACTTAGCTAGTAAAAGATTTAATAATAAAGTTGTAATAATCATTATAATAAAAATTTAGATTTAGTGTTGTTTTCTGGAAGCATGTTCTCCGATTGGGATATTTGGCTTTGGATAAATATTAATATTTTTCTAACCAGATATTTAGAATTCAGTCAAATAGGAACTTGACACATGTTTAATATACTTTAATATTTCTGATCCTTTCAAAACTCATTAGCCCAAACTGCTGTTGACTGCTGCAGCAGGAGATTAGGCCAAAACTGCCTTGTTAAAATGTTCCAGGCTGAATGTGCGTTTTTCAGCTCTCCTCGAGGAAGCATTCAGTTTACAAAGGCACATGTTTTATATAATCACAAAAGGTTTTTTTCTTCCTGAACATTCTTCTCTTGCAAATCTTCAAATACCTACCTTATTGTTTCTAATTTAGACATGATATTTGCTTACTAGACAGCAAGAGGATGCAAGTCCCTATTTTCTGCTGAAAAAAATGCATATTGATGTTCAGCATGGCCTGAGAAGACATTGTATCAAGAAAATAGGGTTAGGGAGTGGGTGAAGGAATAGGACCAGGTCTGGCAGTGGCTAACTAGGGAGACTAGGAGGAGAATCCCATCTCTCTCTTTTTTTTTCAATTGCATTTTAGGTTTTGGGGTACATGTGAAGAATATGCAAGATTGTTGCATAGGTACACACATGGCAGTGTGATTTGCTGCCTTCCTCCCCATCACCTATATCTGACATTTCTCCCCATGCTATATCTCCCCAACTCCCCACCCTGTGCTGTCCCTCCCCTATTTTCCCCCAACAGACCCCAGTGTGTGATGCTCCCCTCCCTGTGCCCATGTGTTCTCATTGTTCAACACCCACCAGTGAGTGAGAACATGCGGTGTTTGATTTTCTGTTCTTGCATCAGTTTGCTGAGAATTATGGTTTCCAGGTTCATCCATGTCCCTACAAAGGATACGAACTCATCGTTTTTTTATGGCTGCATAGTATTCCATGGTGTATATGTGCCACATTTTCCTTGTCCAGTCTATCATCGATGGGCATTTGGGTTGGTTCCAAGTCTTTGCTATTGTAAACAGTATTACAATGAACATTCGTGTGCATGTGTCCTTATAATAGAATGATTTATAGTCCTTTGGATATATATCCAGTAATGGGATTGCTGGGTCAAATGGAGTTTCTATTTCTAGGTCCTTGAGGAATCACCACACTGTCTTCAACAATGGTTGAACTAATTTACACTCCTACCAACAGTGTAAAAGTGTTCCTATTTCTCCACATCCTCTCCAGCATCTGTTGTCTCCCGATTTTTTAATGATTGCCATTATAACTGGCATGAGGTGATATCTCAATGTAGTTTTGATTTGTATTTCTCTAATGACCAGTGATGATGAGCATTTTTTTCATATGTTTGTTTGCCTCATGTATGTCTTCTTTTGTAAAGTGTCTGTTCATATCCTTTGCCCACTTTTGAATGGGCTTGTTTTTTTCTTGTAAATCTGTTTTAGTTCTCTGTAGATTCTGGATATTAGCCCTTTGTCAGATGGGTAGATTGCAAAAATTTTTTCCCATTCTGTTGGTTGCCAATTCACTCTAATGACTGTTTCTTTTGCTGTGTAGAAGCTGTGGAGTTTGATTAGGTCCCATTTGTCTATTTTGGCTTTTGTTGCCAATGCTTTTGGTGTTTTGATCATGAAGTCCTTGCCTATACCTATGTCCAGAATGGTTTTGCCTAGGTTTTCTTCTAGGGTTTTTATGGTGTTAGGTCTTATGTTTAAGTCTTTAATCCATCTGGAGTTAATTTTAGTGTAAGGTATCAGAAAGGGGTCCAGTTTCTGCTTTCTGCACATGGCTAGCC
>CAUYLG010024132.1:0-31428 GCA_963573385.1 Cacajao melanocephalus
AAAAAAAAAACAAAAATTGCTCTCCTATTTTGGCACTTTGAGTCCACAAGCCATCTCCCTCCAGGCCTGGTTATTCCTTGGGGCTGCCAAAAACTGTCCCCAGAATCTGGGGATGGAGTAGAATGAATCTTGGTCCTGCCACTGATAAGATGACCTTGGGTCAGTCCCTTCTCCTTGACTTAACCTTGGGTAAGTCTCAGTTTCCCCATGTGTAAAATGAAGGCGTTGGAGAAGATATACTCTGAAGTCTCTTCTGGGTCCAGTGGGCCATTACCTACTTCCTGCTCATTGAACGATCCCTCTCTCCATCTCGGGAATAGGTGATTCCACACTCGCTCACCCACAGGGCGTTTGCCAACTCCCCCTGTCCAAGGTCCTTCTACTTTCTTACTGGGCTCTCTCCTGCTACAACCTAAGCCAACTCTCCTTGGTTTCTCTCCTCGGAGGGCAGAGCCCTCCTCCCCTGCCTATTATAGTAATTCCTCAAAGAGTTGAAGGCTGTTAGCAAAATCCCTTCCCCACACATACACAAATATTCTATTTTTAAATAACATTTATTTCTGATTCTAAAAGTAAGGCTGTACCTGATCACTGCAGAAAAATTAGAAACAGACAAGTACAAAGGAGAAAATAAAAATCACCCATAATTCTCCCAAAAAGGTAACTGCTATTAATGGGTATATGTTTTGTTTTGTTTTTTTTTTTTCTGTGATAAAGCTGGGATTTGACTGCAGATATGACTTTGGGATGCTTGAAACTGGGTGAGGTCTTTCCTTTGGAGGCTCACTGGGGCCTCTTGTTCTCTTTTAAGCAGCTTCCCTAGTTGCCTTTCCCAAGAGGAGGACAATGTGATTACGTAGATGTGCGTCCACCTGGATTCATGGGCCCCAATGAGGCCCAGAGTTTACATTTTGACAACCTCTGAGTGTGCCTGTATGTGTGAGAAAGAGACAGAGGCAGAGAGAAAGGGCATTGGTCACTGAGAAGGAGAACATTCCCAGGGCCCATGAAGGCCTGACCGCAGCCCCCACTCTACCCCACCGCACTCCACCCCCTGTCGACCCAGTCCTACTCCGGGCTTTGTCTGAATCAATGACAGCTACTGCAGGAACCACCTTCGTTCCTTTCCACAGAGCAGCTGGAGTTCCTCGCTAAGCTAATCAATTCCCATCATTTGAGAAAGGAAAACAAATTTACAATTTGCTGCCCATCCTACCTAGTGAAGGGGCCTGCGGAGGGAGGTGCTAGCTGAGCATTGGTATGACACCCTACCAGCCCAGCCTCGGTTTGGTGTGAGGGACTCTCAGAGGGCTCCTGCCCTACTCAGGCTGCAGACTGGGAGGTGGGAAGGCCTAGCTGTCTGGGGTTTCTTGGAGACTCCAGGGGTGGCACAGGTGGAAGGACCTGAGCTTTTAACACCCCGCTATGAGATAGGGGAGACAGGGCCCCAAGAGGGGTGGGACAGACACAGGGCCACCCAGAAAGTTGGTGGCTGAGCCAGGCCTGGAGACACGTGGGTTGACCACCTACCAGTCTGCTGTGGTTTCCCTTGTGGCACTTTTCATTTTCGCGGCAGACTGAGAAGGCAGTCACGGGGTGGGGAGGGTGCATGGATAGACCAAGAACTCATCAAATCCACTTCCCGCCTTGTTCATTTCACAGTCTTCCAGATCCTTCCCAACCCGGAGGGAGCTGTATCCCCTGCTGATGCTTCTGTGGCTTGGGGTCTGTTGCCCTTTCTGTCCAGGGGAAAGTTCTTTAAAAAAAATTGTTTTTTTTTTAATTTTTCCTTAGGTTATTGGGGTACAGGTGGTATTTGGTTACATGAGTAAGTTCTTTAATGGTGATCTGTGAGATTTTGGTGCGCCCATCGCCCATCAAATGGGGTGCACTGCTAATCATTTCCCATGATTTGAGAAAGGAAAACAAATTTACAATTTGTTTTGCACTGCACCCCATTTGTAGTCTTCTATCCTTCATCCTCCCACCCTTCCCCCCAAGTCCCCAACGTCCACTGTATCATTCTTACGCCTTTGCGTCCTCATAGCTTAGTTCCCACAGATCAGTGAGAACACACAATGTCTGGTTTTCCGCTCCTGAGTTACTTCACTTAGTTAGTCTCCAGTCTCATCCAGGTCGCTGCAAATGCCATTAATTCATTTGTCCAGGGGAAAGTTCTATCGAATACCTAACCCAAGTTCATCGGAGACTCCTTTTCCTTCTCTCACTCAACAAATACCTGACTGCCCCCTTCCCTAACGGTATTTTAGGCCATGAGAACCCAGCAGGGAGAATGACACCCAAGTCCCTGCTCCCTTAAAGCTCATGTCTACCCGCCTGTAGGGCTCTCACTGGGAGGTGGAGTGGCTGGGCCCAATTTTCTGGTCACTTAAATCCAGCAAATGCTGTCTGCAGGGCATGGAGTCACACATACAGAACAAGGCTTCACTGCAATTGCTCCAGTTACTATTGCTATGTATCCAAACTTCCCAGAGCGCAGAGATGTATAACAACTATCATGCATTCTGCGGGTTAGGAGAGGGCACAGGAGAGGATGGCTGAGCTCCACTCCGTGGACCTTGGCTAGAAAGACTGGAAGGCTAGGGGTTACTCAATGACTGGGGGCTGGGATTATCTGCAGCAACGTCGCTTACATGCTCACATCACATGGTGGTTGACGCTGGCTGTCAGCTTGGTTGTCGGCAGGAAGTCCTACGCATGATCTCTGTATGGGCTAGTTTGGGCGTTCTCATAGCATGGTGGCTGATCCCAAGGAGGAGCATCCAAAGAGTGCCAGGAGGAAGCCGCATCTTCCTTCATTTCCTAATGTCTGCATTCCTTCCCCTTGAATCTGGGTGGGCTGGTGACTATGGCAGCCTTGCCTGCTTGATAGGAAGAGTGTCAAAGTCACATCCTGAGATAAGCACCTGAGATGGCAGATACTGTTGCAGCCATCTTTGGAAAACGCAGCCTGCTCCATGTATCTGTTAGGGGTTCCAGCCTTTGGAGGGAAGGAGCATGTAAAAGAATAGTAGCTGCCATTTCCCAGGCACTTATACCCGCCAGACACTGTGCTTGGTCTGTTGTGGATGCCATTCTTCTGACAATTTCGGTGGTGAGCACTGTTACACCCATTCTGCAGATGGGAGGACTGACGCTCAGCAAAGTTAAACTACCTGCCCTAAATCTTGATTTGCACCCAAGTCTGTCTGCCTCTGAAACCGTAGCTCTTAATACTCTGCTCCACTGCCTCTCCCTCCCTTCCCTGCAGTAATTTTTACCTCCAGGCAAAATCTAGTAAGGATGGTGAGAAGCTTAGGCAGCTGGGGGTGGTTCAGATCTAGGAAGGCTTCTTGGCAGAGGTGATACTTGAGCAAGGACTTGAATGATGAATTCAGTGTGGACCCCTGGGGGAAGGGGGTGACATTCCTGGTGGAATAGCAGTGGGATCAAGGGGCCTTCAGATCACCCAGGGAATGTTGCTGTGACCCAGAATCCTGGCCTTTGACCCCCTGCAACACCAACACACTAAACCGTACTCCCCAGAAGGCAGGCTGAGGCGTGGGCAGGATGGACGGATGTAGTTCCCAGAAAACTGCAAATGTGGCCCCTCCCCTCTTCACCTTATTCCCATCAGCTTTCTTCTTCTGAGGCCAAGAATGGGGCAGAGGCTCCCACACTCCTCACCTTCACGTGCAGACTTGGTTTTTCCCTTTGGAGATGGGATGAGTCTGAGCTGCCTCTGGTGCGAATACAAATTGGGCTTCAGAGGAGTTACCATCCCCTCGGCAAGCTGGCAGGCTCATGTTAGGGCATTGTAAATGGGAAGTTTAATTATCTCATTGATAGGAATCTTGCATATTACAGGAGCAATTCCCGCCCCTTCCAGGCCTCTCTCTTGCAAGTCTTCTGCTGCGCACCCCTCCTCTCCCCCACATCCTCAGTTACTCTTCCTGTTTCTTCTTGTCTCCTTGTTTGCATCTCAAGTCTCTCCTTCATCCCCCACCATTCCACTCTCCCCTCTGTCTCTCTCCTCTTTTCCTCTGTCTCTGTTTCCCTCCTTCCTTCACCTCCTCTTGCTTACTTTCTCTGGACTGACAACAGCCTCTCTTCCTGGACAGATCATCTAATTGAAATGGAGCACTCCAGAGAATGTTAATAGGAAAGGCAGCATTAATTAGCCAGCGCTAGCATAATTAGCTTCCTCCTCTCACTGCCTAGCATCTAACTGGATAATGAGTCTCTCTCTGTCCAGAGGGCAGGCAGGACAAGGGGCCAGGCCATGCTGGGGATACCGGAAAGCCTCTTCTCTTTGGACCACCCCGCTGGAGTCCTCTGGTTGCCCAGCCGTGCCGTCTCCTGCCAGGCCTTCCTGCTGCTGCGCTCAAGTCTCTGGGAGGCAGATGCCCGGCCCCTGCCCATGCCCAAAGGTTTGAGGTTGCTGGAGCTGCATATTAAGTGGCCTGAGCCTGACAAACAGTGGCTGCAGCTGCAGTATCCCAGAGAGGGGGTAGGAAGCTACTGAGGGTTCTCCAGGAGAGCTGTGATAGGCACCTAGTCCCGGCACAGTTCCTGGGCAATGGCTGAGCATGTTATAGTCCCCAGCTGGGAGCAAAGAAATCTGCTTATGTGACAGATAATAACTAACATACTACACAGACTGCAGAGTACTTCCACTTTTGACCCCACAGTTGTACGAGGCAGCAATGGCCACTTCTATTTTATAGATGAGGACTCCGAAGTTCAGGGAGGCTCACTGCCTTGCTGATACACAGCCAGGACTCAAATCACGGTCTGCTGATTCCAAAGATCATGCTCTTTCCCTTGCATGCACCCTGATACTTCCTGGAGGTACTTTACAGCTGTTCATTAAATAAGAGTGGTTGCAGTGGAGTCGCATCTTCCATTGGCCTTGAGAGTTCTAGTTTCAGAGGATGCAGCAAAAATTAGAAAATTGTGTGGTCAGACTTTTTAAAAAATATCCATCACCCCAGGAGAAACATCCTTTCTGTCTGCAATTCTCCTTTTTTTCTGTGGCCTTGGCTTTCATGCCAAGACCCACAAGGGAGAGGTGATGGGCAAATAACAGGAATTTTCTTTGCGCGGTTAAATTCAGGTGGTTAAATTCAGTTGTGCTGATGCGTGCTTGGTGCAATTCCATTGCAGTGTTAGTATGTGGTTATGAGTGGACAGAGTTGCTACCCAGGGCTGCGCGAACTACACCACAGGGCACCTTCCCCTCCCTGTCTCTCCAGCCTGCTGACCCTCTCCCTCTCCTGCAGGCTATGGACACAGAGGATGACCCCTTGCTGCAGGATGTGTGGCAAGAGGAAGAGCAGGAGGAAGAAGCAACGGGTGAGGCCTTTACGGGGGTCCAGAAGTCAGGGCCCCGACCTGGGGCAGCGGGACAATGTTGCTGGCGGCACTGGCCCTTACCTTCCCGGCCCCCAGCCTCGGGCTTCTGGAGTACCCTGGGCTGGGCCTTCACCAATCCGTGCTGTGCTGGGCTGGTGCTCTTCCTGGGCTGCAGCATCCCCATGGCCCTGTCAGCCTTCATGTTCCTTTACTACCCACCGCTAGACATTGACATCTCCTACAACGCCTTTGAGATCCGCAACCACGAGGCCTCGCAGCGTTTCGACGCCCTCACCCTGGCGCTCAAGTCCCAGTTTGGCTCCTGGGGGCGGAACCGGCGCGACTTGGCCGACTTCACCTCCGAGACGCTTCAGCGCCTTATCTCAGAGCAACTGCAGCAGCTACATCTCAGCAACCGCTCGCGGCAAGTTTCCCGAGCCCCTCGCGTCATCCCGGCGACCTCAAACCGCGGCCCAGGACTGTCCCAGGACGCTTCCGCGGCCCAAAAGCCACCCGCCAATCGGAGCGGGAGACTTCGGCGTGAGACCCCGCCCCTGCAGGATCTGGCAGCCAACCAGAGCAAAGACCCACGGAACCAGCGGCTGAGCAAGAATGGGCGGCACCAGCCCAGCGTCCCGCCCCCCGCGGCAGCCGCGGCCAATCAGAGCCGTGCCCGCCGAGGAGCCTCGCGCTGGGACTACTCGCGCGCCTACGTGAGTGCCAACACACAGACGCACGCGCACTGGCGCATCGAGCTCATCTTCCTGGCGCGCGGCGACGCAGAGCGCAACATCTTCACCAGTGAGCGGCTGGTCACGATCCACGAGATCGAGCGCAAGATCATGGACCACCCGGGTTTCCGGGAGTTCTGCTGGAAGCCCCACGAGGTGCTCAAGGACCTGCCACTGGGCTCCTACTCCTACTGCTCGCCCCCCAGCTCGCTCATGACCTACTTTTTCCCCACCGAGAGGGGCGGCAAGATCTACTATGACGGCATGGGCCAAGACCTAGCGGACATCCGGGGTGAGTGGCTGGGATGCTGGGGCGGGGCGTAGGACCTGGTTTCATACAGCTCTTTAGGGAGATTTGGTCCAGGCCCAGTCAGTCTGGAGCTGAGTGCTGGGCATGGCCAGAGGGCAAGGTGAGAAGGGCTGGGCTCAGGTGTCAGGTGAGCGTGAGAGGAAACTGAAGGAAAGCTTGGAGGGAAGCTTGGACGCAGACCCAGGTGAAAGTTGGCGGGGGTTCTGCTGTGGTCAGAAGTAGAGAATGTGTGGGATGGGGGTCGGGTGTGAGTCTGGTTAGAGAAAGGCCAGGATGTGGTAACAGAGAACCTGGAATCTGGCCAGAGGAAGACAGGAGAAAGATTGAGGTTGAAGAAGACTGAGGTAGGGTTCATTTTAGGTAAATTAGGGAGGGGCTTGAGGAAAGGTAGGGCAGGGTCAGAAAGTGGCTGTGGGGCCTAGGATGGAGTTTTCGTAGATATGGGCAGGGGAGAATCCTGGGAGGCAGGGCTGCAATGAGACTGGATGGCCTTGACGGAGGAGGGTTGGTGGGAGCTGACCGGCTGAACTCTTGGATCCCCACCCCTGTCTTTGCAGGCTCCCTGGAGCTGGCCATGACTCACCCTGAGTTCTACTGGTATGTGGATGAGGGCCTTTCTGCAGACAATCTGAAGAGCTCCCTCCTGCGCAGTGAGATCCTGTTTGGAGCACCCCTGCCCAACTACTACTCAGTGGATGACCGCTGGGAGGAGCAACGGGCTAAGTTTCAGAGCTTCGTGGTCACCTACGTGGCCATGCTGGCCAAGCAGTCTACCAGGTAGGAAGTCCAGCTGCACCCGTGTGTGTGTGCCCATGTGTGTCCCAGGAAAGGGCTGCGTCATGACAGGAAATCGGTTTCCAGTTGCCTCTTACTCTTAAACCCCGTATCCCTTTCTCCATCATCTTTTCCTTGGGGAGTCTTTCTTTCCAAATCGGGGCAGAACCAAGTACATCCTTGCAGTCCCTCTGACGAATGAAAGTCCCCTTTGCTTGATCAGTGCTAATGGTTAGTGAACATGACAGCTTTGGGCCAGGTTGGAAATCCCAGAACTCTGCCCTGGAAGTATTGGGTATTGATTTTCTCCTGAGATGGTGCTCAAGGTCTTTCTGGAAGGAGTATTGGCCCTGGAGTAAGGAGTTTCTCCTTGTGTTAGTCAGGGTTCTCAAGAGAGACAGAATCAATAGGATAGATAGAGGGATATGTGAGAGAGGATTTGTTAGGGGAATTGGCTCATGCAGTTATGGAGTCTAAGTCCCATGACACGCCATCTGCAAGGTGGAGACCTTTGGATGCTGGTAGTCTGGCTCAGTCCAAACTTGAAGGCCTCAGAACTAGGGAAACTAATGGTGTAATTCTTGGTCCAAGACCAAAGGCCCGAGAACCCCTTAGGACTGCTGGTGTAAGTCCTGGAATCCAAAGGCCAGAGAGCCTGGAGTTTTGATGTCTAGGGGCAGGAGAAGAGTGTTCCAGCTCCAGGAGGGAAAGAGAGAGAGAGGAAGTCACCTTTCTGCCCTTTTCATTCTATCCTGGCCCCCAGCCAATTGGATGCTGCCCACCTTGGCCACTGATTCACATGCCAGTCCCTTCTGGGAAAGCCGACACAGACACACCCAGAGGCAATGCTTTATGAGTTCTCTCCATATTCCTTAATCCACTCACATTGATACCTAAAATTAACCACACTTCCTGTCTCTAATACCCAGGGAGGTAATGGACAAGTCACTTTACTTCTCTGGGTGTCAGTGTTCCTTTGTTAGAATGGAGAACGTGATTCTGGCTGCCCTCTGGAGTCACTAAGAGATGAGCTAACAGATGTGAAAGTGCTTTGGGGTGGAAGGTGCTTTGGGATGGTATGCTCGGGAATACAACTGAGTCTCTCCCCACCAGAACAGGGCAGCAATCCTTCTGGGCAATAATTGCAGTGCTTTCCCAGTCACCGCCCTGACAGGCCAGTCCCAGGCACAAGAGGAATCATTCTGCATGAAATACCCTCATTCCTTCCACTGCTGATCCCTTATATTGAGTAACTGCTGGAATAATCAGAGCTAATGTTTATTGAGCACTTACTGTGTGCCACACACTGTTTTGAAACCCTTTATACACACCAACTCATTTAATTCTCACACCAGCCCAGTGAGGTGGGTGCTGTTATGATTATCTCCACTTTATAGTTGAGGAAACTGGGAAATGGCAATTAGGTAAGTTGTCCACAATTTTAAAGCTCATCGGTGGTGGAATGAGATTGAAATCCAGACAGACGCTCGCCCTTTATGTTTTTGTGCCAGTTACTGCACTGGGAGCCTTCTCCCTGCCCTACTTCTTTGCCAGGCAAGCCCCTATTCATCTATTAGATCCAACTTGGGCAACTTTGCCCAAAGGCTGGACAAAATGCCCACTCAACCTGCTATGGTTTGGATATGTTTTGTCCCTGTCAAAACTCACGTTGAAGTTTAATTTCCAGGGCAGCAGTATTAAGAGGTGGGGCCTAGCGGAAGACGTTTGGGTCATGGGGGTGGATCCCTCATGAATAGATTAATGCCATATTGTGGGAGTGAGCTAGTTCTCATTCTTGTGAGAATGGATTAGTTCCCAAGAGAACAGGTTGTTATAAAGCCAGATTCTTCCTCTTGTGTGGTCCCTTTTGCCTGTTCCCCCTTTGACCTTCCTCTGTGTTATGATGCAGCACAAAAGCCTTCACCAGAAGCCAGTGCCATGCCATTGAACTTCCCAGCCTGCAGAACCATGAACTAAATAAAACCTCTTTTCTTTGTAAATTACCCAGTCTCGGGTATTCGGTCATAGCAACACAAATTGGACTGAGAAACTACCCGTTTCCACAGTCTCCTTTCTTATCCTTAAGGGAGGCAGGAAAGAGCATACACAGACTTTGGAGTCAGATGTATCTTGGGTCCCATCCCAGTTATTCAATGAGTCTTAGTGAGCTACTTCACCTCTCTGAGCTATAATTTTATCATAGTGCTTCTCACTCTGACTTTTAGTTGTAACTCACAGTGCATTTCTCCAGTCAACAACATCAGCATCACCTAGGGGCTTGTTAGAAATGCAGACTCTCAAGTTCTCTCCCAGACCTGCAGTATTTTCAGGTGTCTTGTTTGCACATTTGAGTTTGAGAGAGGTCTGGTGTAGCTGTCTGTCTCTATAGGATGTGAGTCTGTTGAAGACTGGGATTGTTCCTGGTTCCGTTTCTATGGGCCGAGCCACAGCACAGTGCCAGCTACCCCTTAGTAAGGGTTTGTCTGGGGAGTGAATGAATAAATGAATGGAGATGCCTCAAGGAAAGGTAGTTGGCTGGGTTGGGAAACTGAGAGGTACTTACTATAGAAGGACCTTTGTGGTTTTAGATACCAGTGTTATCTCTGCCCAGATGTTTAGCTGCTAAGGCAAAACCCCCGCCCTTAGGGAAAAAGCCACTCTTTTCTGTTTCCTCCCATTAGAGTGTCACAGCAGTGGTGACAATCCTGTCTTTAATGCCTTCTTTTAGATGAACAAAATTCTTAAAATTACTCTATTATTGGTTACCCAAGAGATGGCAACATGTACCTTGACTTATAACAGTATAATATAAATGATCACTTTTACTGCTTTTAATACTGGAATCTTGGAATATGTTCCCTGCATTTATTGAACTTCAGTTTTTTGCCTTTATGTTGCATGCATTTTAATTCTTATTACATTTAAGCCCCTTAAGACATTACATCATTATTTTACAGAGTCTGTGTTCATTATATTTATTCACATATTTGCCTCTTCTGTTGGTGTTCATTACTTTGTACAATTTCATGTTTCCCACTGGGATCATTTTCCTTGTGTCTAAGAAACTCTTGCATTTCTTTCAGTGCAGGTTTGCTGGTGATAAATTCTTTGTTTTGTTTGCCTAGTAGACATCTTTATTTTACTTTCATTTTTGAAGTATATTTTTTGCTGGTATAGAATTATTATAAATTGGCAGTTAATTTCTTTGAATACTTTACCTGAAGATGTCACTCCATTGTCTTCTGACTTCCATCATCTCTGTAGAAAAGTAGGCTGTAAATCTTTTTTGTTGCTCCATTAAAAATTCTCTTTTTTCTACTTTTAAGATTTCTCTGCCTTTGTTTTCACCAGTCTTACTGTGAGGTATCTTGTTGCATTTTCTTTGTGTTTGTTCTGTTTGAGGACGCAGAGTTTCTCGAAGCTGTAGGTTGATGACTATAATCAGTTTTAAGAATGTCCTAGCTATTATCTCTTCAAATATTGCTTCTACTTTGTTCTCTGTTCCCTCTTTTTTTGCACTCTGATTACACAGATGTTAAATCTTTTCACTGAGCCCCATATGTTTTCAATGCTTTTTTCTGGGGTTTTTTTTTTTTTTCTCTCTATACTTTGGTTTAGATATTCTAGTTCACTGATCCTGCTTTCTATTTATTGCCTCTAGTCTGCCATTTAATGTCTATTGAGTTTTTAATGTTATTCTTCTGTTTTTCCATTTTGAGAATTTCCATTTGAATCTAAATCATTGGTGCGGTTGTTTTATTCATCATTTAATTTATTTTGTTCACATTCTCCTCTCTGTTCTTAAACATGTTAATTATAGTTTTTTAAAGATCTTACCAACTTTTAGTATATGGATAGCCTGCAGATTTGTTTCGTAGTCTGTTCTTTCACTTGGTTTGGAATCATGTGGTCCTGCCCATGGGTATACCTGGTAATTTTTATTTTTTTATTTGTATCTTTTTGAGACAAGGTCTTACTCTGTCATTAAGGCTGGAGTGCAGTGTCATGATCATAGCTCACTGCAGCCTCAAACTCCTGGGCTCAGGTAATCCTCTCCTCTCAGCCTCCTGAGTAGCTAGGTCTACAGGCATGTGCCACCATGCCCAGCTAGTTTTTTGGTTTTGTTTGAGATAAGGTTTCACTATGTTGCCCAGACTGATCTCAAATTTCTGGCCTCAAGTGGTCCTCCCACCTCAGCCTCTCAAAGTGTAACTTTTAATAAGTGATGAACATTACGTGGAAAAAAAAAACGCACACACACACACAGAGGTCCAAATGATGTTTTTTCCTCCAGAGAAAATGTATCCTTCACTTCAGAAGGCACATAGAGTCGTGACTAATCACCTTAGACAGGCAGTGACTACACTGAGAGTTGAGGATGGTTTGCAGTCCTGAAAAGTCTCAGTTTACCTCTAGTTTGCCCTAGATTCTCTAGGATTTTCAACTGAGAGCTTGGTGTATTCTGCAGCGTCCTTTTCCCTGATAGGTTCCAAACTCTAATATTTTATCTCCCAAAGCTGCTTAAAAAAATAAAAACAAAAACTCCACCCTGCTTTTTCAGAGGCTTTCTGCTTAGGTTTTTTGGCTTCAGGCCTCACACAGCCCCTGACTTCAGCAGAAGGGCTGAGGGAAAACCTGGCCATGTGCTCTGCTGGTCTGCAAGTGTCTGCCCAAAGCTCTGCTGGCTTATCTGACTCCCAGCCAAGTTTTTCAGCCTTCTGCCCAAGTTTAGAATCAGCAAATGCCTCCAGGGTAAAAATGGCTGTAGAAGGGCAGCTTACCGTCCCTAGGTTCTTTCTTTTCTGGATTCTTAGCCCTCTAGTTCTGATTACTTCAGCAACTGTCTGCTGTCATCACAAATAATTTCTGAATTTCAGCGGACATTATAGTAGTTTTAGGTGAGATACGGGTCTTCCATAAGCTATTTCTTTCAACTTGAGAGTAAAAGTATAGGTGTATGTCTTTTTGTAACCAGCATCTAGCACAGGACCCAGAACCTAGAAGATACTCTATAAAAGCTATCCAAATTAATGTGTGAATGAATAAATGATTGATTTTCTACTCTAACGAAAGTATAGCTAACCTATTTAGTTCAACAAGGTAGATAATCCAGAGATTCTTTCAACTTGGCTTTTTAAAGTCCTGTTTATATTTTTAACAGCTTTATTGAGGTATAATTGACATACAACCAACTGCACATACTTTACAATTTGATTGGTTTTGACATGTGTCAAATTTATTGAGCTTCAGTTTTTTGCCTTTATGTTGCATGCATTTTAATTCTCACTACATTTAAGCCCCATAAGACATTACATCATTATTTTATAGAGGGAAGCCCTCACCGCCATTGATACAGCGAACACCAGTAGGGTACTAGTAGTTCATGCGTGTATTCCCAGCTACTTGGAAGGTTGAGGCAGGAGGACCCTTGAGGCCAGGAGTTTAAGACCAGCCAGGAAAACAGCAAGACTTTGTTTCTAAAAACACACAAAACTTAGTCAGGCATGGTGACACATGCTTGTAGTCCCCGCTACTTTGGAGGCTGAAGTGGGAGGATCCCTTGAGCCAAGGAGTTTGAGGCTGCAGTAAGCTATGATTGTGCCACTGCACTGCAGCTTGGGTGGCAGAGCGAGACCTTGTCTCTTAAAAAAAAAAAAAAAGGAATTGTCAAATTTGTTGGTATAAAATGATTTATAATATTTCCCCATTACCTTTTTAATATTTGTAGAAATTGTAGTGATGTCGCCTTCCGTGTGTCTTCTTTCTTTTCTTTCATGGCTAGTCTGGCTAGAAGCTTACCTGTTTTATCGATCTCACAGAACTAGCTTTTGGTTTCATTGATTTTCTTTTTTGAGAACTAGATTTATTTATTTTTATTTTTAATTTTCATGAGCACATAGTAGGTGTATATATTTATGGGGTACGTGAGATATTTTGATAGAGGCATGCAATGTGAGGTAAGCACATCAATAGAGAATGGGGTATCCATCCCCTCAAGCGTTTATCCTTTGAGTTATAAACAATCCAGTTACACTCAAGTTATTTTAAAATGTGCAATTAACTTATTATTGACTATAGTCACCCTATCATGCTGCCTGTTTCATTGATTTTCTCCATTGCTTTTCTGTTTTCTATTTCTTTGATTCCTGCTCTGATCTTTATTATTGTCTTTCTTTGGTTTATGCTACATTTCATTTTTCTCTTGTACTACTTTCTTAAAGTAGAAGCTAAGGCCATTGATTTGAAACCTTTCTTTCCGAGTAGAGGTGTTTAGTGCTCTAAAATTTCCCTTAAGTATGACTATTTTAGCACATCTCAAAATTTTGATACGTTATTTTCCTTTTCATTCAGTTCAAAATACTTTCTGTTTTTCCTTTTGATCTCTTCTTTGACCCATGTATAACTTAAAAGTGTGTTATTTAGTTTTAAATATTTGGGAATTTTTCAGGCTTTTTGTTGCAGGTTTTTAATTTAATTTCATGATGGTTAGAGAACATACTTTGTGTGATATAAGTTCTTTTAAATTTATTGAGTTTTGTTTTATGGTCCAGTACAGGGTCTTTCTTGCTGAATGTTCTCTGTATACATGAAAAAAAAAGTTCTGTTTTTACGTGAAATGTTCTATGGGTGTTAATTAGATCAAGTTCATCGATTGTGTTGTTCATGGCCTTCTATATCCTTACTGATCTTCTGTCTAATTTTTCTAGCAATATTGAGAGAGAGAGATTGAAACATCTATCTACAAACGGGAGTTCTCTATTTCATTTTTCAGTTCTGTTAGTTTTTACTTCGTGTATTTTAAAGCTCTGTTATTAGCTATAAAAAACATTTAGGATCGCAGTTTGGTTGAGTTGATCCCTCTATCATTTTGAAATTATCTTCTTTGCCTCTAGTTATATTCTTTGCTCTGAAATTTACTTCATTTTTTTGGTAATATAACCAATCCAGCTTCCTTTTGATCCATGTTAGCATGATATATCACTTTCTATCCCTTTGCTTTTGTCCTGTTTGTGTCTTGATATTTAAAGTGGGTTTCTGGTAGTCAGCTAGGTCTTGATTTTTTTAAAGGTCTCTGATACTCTCTGACTTACCTGGAGTGTTTAAGCCATTTACAGTTAATGCAGTTATTAATATGGTTAGACTTAAGCATATTTTATTCTGTTTGTCCCATATGCTCTTTGTTTTTCCTTTCCTCTCTTTTGCCTTCTTTTGAGCTAATTGATTTTTTTTAATATAATTCTATTGTATCTCCTTTGTTGGCTTTTATGCTATAACTCTTCTAGTGGTTGCTTTAGAGTTTATAGTATACATCTTTAAATTATCACCGTGTATCTTCAAATGATATTATATCATTTCATATATAGTATAAGAGCCTTACAATAGTATACTTTCATTTTTCCCCTCCTAGCCTTTATGTTATGTGGTTATACATTTTATTTTAATGTATATTATAAGCTCCACACTACATTATTTTTGTTTTAATGGTCAATTATCTTTTAAAGAGATTTAAATAAATAAGAAAATTGTATATATTTATTGATGTTATTACCATTTTCAGTGCTTTTTGTTTCCTTGTATAGATCCATATTTCCATCTGTTACTCTTTTCCTTTTGCCTGAGGATTTCCTTTAACATCTCTCATAGGCTGAGCACAGGGGCTAACGCTTGTAATCCCACTTTGGGAGGCCAAAGCAGGAGGATTGCTTGAGGCGAGGGGTTCAAGACCAGCCTGGGCAACATAATGAGATCCCATCTGTATTAGTTCATTTTCATGCTGCTGATAAAGACATACCTGAAACTGGGAACAAAAAGAGGTTTAATTGAACTTACAGTTCCACATGGCTGGGGAGGCCTCAGAATCATGGCAGGAGGCAAAAGGCGCTTCTTACATGGTGATGGCAAGAGAAAATGAGGAAAAAGCAAAAGGAGAACCCCCTGATAAACCCATCAGATCTCAGGAGACTTACTCACTATCATGAAAATAGCATGGGAAAGATGGGCCCCTTTGATTCAATTACTTCCCCCTGGGTTCCTCCCATAACTCATGGGAATTCTGGGAGATACAATTCAAGTTGAGATTTGAGTGGGGACACAGCCAAACTGTATGATTTCGCCCTGGCCCCTCCAAATCTCATGTCCTCACATTTCAAAACAAATCATGCCTTCCCAACAGTTCCCCCAAAGTCTTAACTCATTTCAGCATTAACCCAGAAGTGTACAGTCTGAAGTCTCATCTGAGACAAGGCAAGTCCCTTCTGCCTATGAGCCTCTAAAATCAAAAGCAAGTTAGTTACTTCCTAGATACAGTGGGGGTACAGTTATTGGGTAAATACAACTGTTCCAAATGGGAGAAATTAGCCAAAACAAAGAGGTTACAGAACCCATGCAAGTCTGAAATTCAGTGGGGCAGTCAAATTTTAAAGCTCCAAAATGATCTCCTTTGACTCCAGGTCTCAAATCCAGGTCATGCTGATGCAAGGTGGGTTTCCATGGTCTTGGGCAGCTCCGCCCCTGTGGCTTTGCAGGATGTGGCCTCCCTCCCAGCTGCTTTCATGGGCTGGCATTGAGCGTCTGCGGCTTTTCCAGATGCACCATGCAAGCTGTCAGTGAATCTACAATTCTGGGGTCTGGAGGATGGTGGTCCTCTTCTCACAGCTCCAGTAGGTGGTGCCCCAGTAGGGAATCTGTGTGGGGGCTCCAACACACATTTCCGTTCTGCACTGCCGTAGCAGAGGTTCTCCACGAGGGCCCCGTCCCCGCAGCAAACTTTTTTCTGGGCATCCAGGTGTTTACATATACCTTCTGAAACGTAGGTGGAGGTTCCCAAATCTTAATTCTTGACTTTTTTGCACCCGCAGGCTCAACACCATGTGGAAGCTGCCAAAGCTTGGGGCATCCACTCTCTGAAGCCTGAGCTGTACATTGGCCCCTTTCAGCCACAACTGGAGTGGTTGAGACACAGGGCACCAAGTCCCTAGGCTGCACACAGCATGGGAACCCTGGGCCTGGCCCCCGAAACCATTTTTTCCTCCTGGGCCTCCAGGCCTGTGATGAGAGGGGCTGCCATGAAATTCTCTGAAGTTTTCCATGTCAAAGAATGTTAATCCGCATGGTCTTGGGGGTTAACATTAGCGTCCTTGCTACTTGTGCAAATTTCTACATCTGGCTTGAGTTTCTCTCCCAAAAAATGGGTTTTTCCTTTCTATTGCATAGTTAGTCTGCAAATTTTTCAAACTTTTGTGCTCTGCTTCCTTTATAAAACCGAATGCCTTTAACAGAACCCAAGTCACGTCTCAAATGCTTTGCTGCTTAGAAATTTCTCCCACCAGATACCCTAAATCATCTCTTTCAAGTTCAAAGTTCCACAGATCTCTAGGGCAGGTGCAAAATGCTGTCAGTCTCTTTGCTAAAACATAACAAGAGTCACCTTCGCTCCAGTTCCCAACAAATTCCTTATCTCCGTCTGAGACCATCTCAGCCTGAATTTTATTGTCCGTATCTCTATCAGCATTTTGGGCAAA
Source organism: Cacajao melanocephalus (assembly GCA_963573385.1). NCBI lineage: Eukaryota > Metazoa > Chordata > Mammalia > Primates > Pitheciidae > Cacajao > Cacajao melanocephalus. The sequence continues at coordinate 16,692 of CAUYLG010024132.1, forward strand.
GCCATTCAACAAGTCTCTAGGAAGTTCCAAACTTTCCCACATTTTCCTGTCTTCTTCTGAGTCCATCAAACTGTTCCAATCTCTGCCTGTTACCCAGTTCCAAAGTTGCTTCACATTTTCGGGTATCTGTTCAGCAACACCCCACTCTGCTGGTACCAATTACTGTATTAGTCCCTTTTCACAGTGCTGATAAAGACATACCTGAAACTGGGAACAAAAAGAGGTTTAATTGGACTTACAGTTCCACATGGCTGGGGAGGACTCAGAATCATGGCAGGAGGCAAAAGGCACTGCTTACATGGTGACGGCAAGAGAAAATGAGGAAAAATCAAAAGCGGAAACCCCTGATAAACCCATCAGAACTCATGAGACTTACTTATTCACTATCACGAGAATAGCACGGGAAAGACCGGCCCCCATAATTCAGTTACCTCCCCCCGGGTCTCTCCCACAACATATGGGAATTCTGGGAGATACAATTCAAGTTGAGATTTGGGTGGGGACACCACCAAACCATATCACCATCTATGTTGAAAAAAAAAATTGGCCAGGCATGGTGGTACACAGCTGTAGTCTAGCTACTCAGGAGGCTGAGGTGGGAGGACTGCTTGAGCCCAGGAGTTAGAGGCTATAGTGAGCTATGATCATGCCATTGCACTCCATCCTGGGTGACAAAGTGAGACCTTGACTCAAAAAAAAAATATTTTAGTACAGGTATACTAGAGATTAATTATTTCAGTTTTTGTCTATCTAAAAAAGTTTTCCACTGTGCCTTTGTTTTTTGAAATGTATTTTTGCTGGGTATAGAATCCTGGGTTGACTTTTTTTCCACTACCTGCAAAGGACGTTGCTCCCCTGCCTTCTCATGTGCCCTGTTTTTAATGAGAAGCCTGCTGCCAGCCTTGTCTTTGTTCCTCTGTGTCTTTTCCTCATGCTGCTTTTTAAGATTTTCTTTTGGTCACTGTTTTTGAGCAATTTGGTTATGATGTGCTCTGTACCTTTTTTGTGCTTGGGGTTTATTGCTGAAGGTTCTTGTATCAGTGACTTTATAGTTTTTATCAAGTTTGGAAAATTTTCAGCCTCCTTTAGGGAGTCCAATAACCCCTATTTTAGGCTGCACGGAGGACTGGAAACTCTCTCAAAGCAGTAAGCCAGGATATGCATAGGACTCATTTTGTTTCTCATCTCTCAGGGATCATCATCCTTGGTTGCCTTGTTTCATGTATTTTCTCACATTTTTGTTGGTTCCAGTGGGAAGACAAATATGGACTCCATCTTGTTACTCCATCTTGGCCAGAAGCAGATGTCACTCATGTTTGTATTTTAAGACACAGTTTGACCAGCCTGGTTATGTTATTTTTTTTTATTATTAAAAATAACTTGTGTTAAGCACACACTGAATAGCAGTATAAAACTGAATATCTAGCAGCCAGTTTGAATTTAGAACTTGGCCATAGAGACGGAGAATTGGAAGATGACATAGAAGTTGATTATAATTGATCATGATCTGCATAGAGCAGTGGTTCTCAACCTTGACCCTACATTTGAATCACCTGGGAGAGTTAAAGAGCCCTGATGATTCAGCCTTGCCCCAGCAGTTCTGATAGAATTTTTCTGGAGTCTGGCCTTCCATCAGGATGACTGGAAGCCCCCAGGTGATTTTGATGTCCAGCCAAGGTGTACGGAGCCACAGGTGAAGTGGACAGCTCCTGATCTGCCTCCACGTGTTCACAGCTGGCTCTAATCCTCTTCCCATCTTTCTTCTCTCCACATCCTCCCTTCCCCCAGCAAAGTCCAGGTTCTCTATGGGGGGACAGACCTGTTTGACTATGAAGTGCGCAGGACGTTCAACAATGACATGCTTCTGGCCTTCATCAGCAGCAGCTGCATCGCTGCCCTGGTCTACGTCCTCACCTCCTGCTCAGGTATGGTTTCTCTCAAGCCTGCCCCTCCTCCCCTCCCAGGGTGCTCCTCTCTGCCCAGAGTCTGCCTTCTCAAGAATGCCAGAATACTCTTAAACCCAGCACGTCAGAGCTGGGGACACAGGGATATGCCCAGAAATCATCTTCTAACCGTGGGCAGGCAGACTGAGGCCTAGAGGCGGGTTGAGCTGTGCCAGCCTGGGTCACACCCTCTACCCTGGGCCCTGCACGATTGGACCTTTTGCCTGTTGACCATCTATCTCCTGTTGATGGCCTGGTGTTGGGGAGCCTAGGGTATTGCACTCCTTTGTAGATTACTTTGTAGCCTATTTTGGGGTCCAAGTCGGCTGCCCTCTGCCCCCCACTGATCAATTTTCCACCTCCACCTGCCTATGGACACCAGCTGCTGCTTACTGCTGTCTGTATACAGTAGGCACACTCTATTGCCCAAGCAGACAAGAGAATGGTAATGCTTTCCAAAACGGAAAAGATGTTCATTCATCCATGCAACTGATATTTGCCAGGCACCAAACTATATGCCAGATGCTGTAAGTTACCAGGGATCTAGACACAGTTCCTACCCCCAGGTAATATATAAGGTCCATAAGGCTCTTGAGGTAAGGTCTGCAAAGAGGAGAATGACCTGACTTACGCAGAGATGGCTTCATCTGCCACTTGGGCCTCCTGCTGCTACCCTCTTTGGGCATGGAGAACTGAGAATTGGCCCTCTGCCTGTGCTGGGAACAGACAGAGTGGTGAATGGTGTCCAGGGTTGTGGGGAAGAGGTGGGACCCAGCCGACGTGAGGGACACCAATGGGGCTTGTGTTCCATGAGAGTCCCCCAACCTTCTCCCTTGTGTCTCTTACCCTGCCTAGTGTTCCTGTCCTTCTTCGGGATTGCCAGCATTGGTCTTAGCTGCCTGGTGGCCCTCTTCCTGTACCACGTGGTCTTTGGTATTCAGTACTTGGGCATCCTTAATGGGGTGGCTGCCTTCGTGATTGTGGGCATTGGTGAGTTGCCTCTGTTGCCATGGCAGTACGCCTCCCACATGGGAACTCTGCCCCACCCCCTTTCTCCCTGGATACAAAGCCTGGCTTCCATGGGGGCTCTACACAGCTCCACTGAGGCCTAGAGCCTTGGAGTGCAGGGTTAGACTATGGGTGGTGGGCGGATCCTTGGTGGGGGGGTCTTGAACTCTTGGTGGGAGGAGCCAGTCAGAGGGGTCTCTCCAAACTCGAAGCTGAGAAGCAGAACTCTCCTGCAGCCTGACCTCCCAGGAGGCCACTCAGACTTGGTCTAGGCCCAGGTTGGGCCTGATCCTGGAGACAGCAGAATGATCCTGAGCCTGCCCTCCTGGCCCGGGACTCCCTCCCGCAGGTGTGGACGACGTCTTTGTGTTCATCAACACCTACCGCCAGGCCACCCACCTGGAAGACCCACAGCTGCGCATGATTCACACCGTCCAAACTGCAGGCAAGGCCACCTTCTTCACCTCCCTGACCACAGCTGCCGCTTATGCAGCGAATGTCTTCTCCCAGGTGCGGACCTGCCCTCCCTTCCTCTCCTGGCCTCCCCCTGCCCCCTGCATACACACCTAGCCCCTGGTCTCTTCACCTCAAGGTATTTGCTCCACCTCTACAGTTCATTTTTGTCACAAATCACCCATTACCCAAACTTAACAAGTAGGAATATTATAATCATCCAGATAGTATGTATCAGGGCTACTCAGTAGTTCTAACCCAGCCTCCACCCTGGAGGACATTTGGCAGTTTCCAAAGCTCCTTCTCATTTAATCTTCGTCACCCATGGTAATTGACAAAGGTACGATTACCATCCTGTTTTCCAAAAAAGAAACTTGGCCCCTGAGAGGTAAAGTGACTTCTTCGAGGTTACACAGCAGGTAAGTGACAAGCCTGACCAAGTCCACAGCGATTCTCACCCCTGCCCCAACCCCTGCCTGCTTTCAGCTGCATTTTCCTCCCTCACGCTGACTTCCTCTCGCTGCCTCTGAGTGGGGCTTAGGAGAAGGCATTGAACACAGCCTGGGTCCTTAGTGTGGAAAGAGTAAATTGGCCCAAGTCTTTGAGAGACTTTACGACCTGAGCTGAGCAGTCCATCTGGGAACCAGTAGATGCTTTAGGATTATCTGGGTCCTTCTAGAGAATCACTTCCAGAAGGTAGGCAGAGCTGGGTTCAGCTTCTGCTGTGTGACCTTGGGCAGGCTGTGTGACCTCTCTGAGCCTCGCTTTCCTCGTGTGGATTATCCAAGGACTGATATGTGAGGATGGCTGTGAAAGTGTTTCACAGAGTGCAGGCTGATGTGATTTTGGTTACAGCTTCCTTCCAACTGGCACCTCCGTGTGGTCCCTGTCATACTTCTGGAACATACCCATTGCTCCCAGTCCCCAGGGTCCCTGCTTCAGTCATGTGGCAACATTCTCTCCCTCCCCCCCACTAGCACATGGCCTGGTCTAACGGGATGTGTCTTCCGCTGTCCTCCATTCATTCCCGAAATGACAGTTACTGAGTCCTGCTCTGTGCCAGGCACTGTTCTAGGCAGTGGGCTACAGATAGCCAAGAGCCTCCACTTGGGATGGGGGCCCTTCCTGTGCTGCTATGTCCCCTGACACCAGCCCTTGGCTGCTGGTGTCCTGCGAGGCTGGTGGCTGGCATTCTAGCAGCCTGGGCCGCCTCGTCCTCCTGCCTCAGTCTGGGAGGGATCTGGGGTCCTGAGTGTCCTCCAGCTGCAGGGGCACCCAGGCCCCCTGACTCCAGGTCCAAGCAGCCCCACATCCCTCTCTTCCTTCCCATCACCAGATCCCAGCCGTCCACGACTTCGGCCTGTTCATGTCTCTCATCGTGTCCTGCTGCTGGCTGGCTGTGCTTGTCACCATGCCTGCAGCTCTGGGCCTCTGGAGCCTCTACCTGGCACCGCTGGAGAGCTCCTGCCAGACCAGGTAAGTCAGGTGGGGCTTCTTCCCACAGCAGGGTTTCCACAACAGGGCTCTGAGCCACTCAGCGTACCACCCTCTCTTCCAAAAGCCTTCTGTGTACCCAGTCCTGTGCTGGGCAGGGAACAGGGAGGAGAAGATACTTCCATCCAATAATTGCAATTTGTGATCACCAGTGTCACCAGGAAGTGAGCAAACACTTTTGTCCAAGATCTTATGACATCAACATTCACTCCCCAAAGAACCCTGGGAGCTGGGTTCTCTTGCTGTGCCCATTTTACAGATGAGAAAACAATGGCTCAGGAAGGTTGGACAGCTTTTTCAAGGTCACCCGTTTAGTAGGCAGTAGAGCCTGGCTTTCAACCCAAGAATGTCTGCTTCCAGATCCCATGCTCTTAGGTACCATGTTGAATGTCCTCTGGTTCTCGTCTTTGGATGTAGTGAGCCATGTGCAGAGTTGAATGGGTCAGTTCAGAGTTGCTGCTGGAGGTTTAGGGGGAAAGGTCTCGTGGACCTGGTGGTTGGGAAAGATGGAGGGGGATGGCGGTGGAGCTGAGTCAGGCCTGGGTGGCCGCCTGAGGTTGGGAGAATGGAGAGATGATGGAGGGTCTCTGGGCTTGGAACAAGGCCACTTATTGTAAAAAAGGCATTGGTCTTTCTAGATTAAAAAAAAAAAAGCCTTGGTCAGTGGTGTTCAGGGACCCATGACAATGTCCACTTGCACATGGTGAGCCCTGGAGGGGCTGGAGGGAGAGAAGGGCCCAGTGAGGAGCTTAGACTTCGGCCTGAGATGGACTCCTGAGCTCTCCCACTCACACCCTCTCCCTTCAGGACCCTGCTGTGGTGGCACGGGTTGGGCACTGCCCACAGGCGCCCTGGCTAAGCTCTGTTCTCTGTACCATGGGTGTTCAGATTTGACTGTTTTCCATGACAGTTTCATGACATAGAACCAGCGTCGTGGGGAAAGGGTGCTTTTTTCTAATCTTTACAGAGATGCCAAATAAGCCCACCACCCCTGCCCCCCAGTCTGGGGCTGTCCCCCAATGGTCCTACTGGGCGCAGTCACCTTCCCAGTCAGTCAGACGTGGGCCTCAAGCCCCGCCTCCTCCCTTGGCAGCCGTGGAATCATGGGCAAGTGACTTCACTTCTCTGTGTCTGTTTCTTTTTCTTTGAAGCAGTTGTGATCCCTGTGTGTGAGTCCTGTGAGGATTAATTGAGATCATCCACGCAGGGCTCCCGGCTTGCTGCTGGCATGTGGCAGTGGTATTAGCCACACACACAGTGCTCGTATCAACCATGAGGATTATTCTTGTGCCAGGTCCCTAGGGTGAGCCTTGTCTCTCATGCGTTAACTCCAGCTGAGATCTCGGCCACGCAGCTACACTCTTAGCCCGGCCCTCCTCCTTCTCCTCTTCCTCCTCCTCCTCCTGGCTCCCCTGAGTATTAAGTTGGTGGCAGAGGCCCTGGGCCACACAGCAGCAGAAGAATGAGGCCCTGATTTGATCACCTTAGTGCCTGGGCCACTGTGTGTTGTCATCCAGGGTAATGTCTGCTGTCACCATTTGTCTCTCTGGAGGAAGACTGGCACCTGAGGGCCCTGGGGTAGATGGTACTAGAAAGAAACCAGGTGACCAGCTCCCAAAAGTCTGGGGTATGCATCCTGTGTGTGACATCAGCAGGACTGTGATACCTGGGTTCATCTGATCCCCAGGGCCCTGCCTCACCCCCTCTGGCTCACCCCCTCTGGCTCACCCCTGTCCCCTACTCTCTCCACAGCTGCCACCAGAATTGCGGCCGCAAGAGCTCCCTGCACTTCCCTGGAGTCATGTTTGCAGCTATCGAGCAGGCTGGCAGCAGCCCCGCCCAGGGCCCCATGCCCTACCTGGATGATGACATCCCCTTGCTGGAAGTCGAGGAAGAGCCAGGTGAGAGCTGGCATGGGCCTGCCCTGCTCACCCCAACCAGACCCAGCGCTGCCTCTGCCAGGGGAGTAATGCTTGACAAGTTGGTCCTGAGGCAGGACAGGATGGCCTGGGAGATTCCCCACCAAGCATCTGGGCTTCCCTGGAAGCGAGCATGGACTACGGTGCGCTTTGACAGGCCTCTGCTCTGCCCTGGCAGCGTCACTGGAGCTGGGAGACGTGTCCCTGGTGTCTGTGTCCCCCGAGGGTCTGCAGCCAGCCTCCAACATGGGCAGCCGCGGCCAGCTCATTGCGCAGCTGCAGGAGCTGCTGCACCATTGGGTCCTGTGGTCAGCCGTCAAGAGCCGCTGGGTGATTGTGGGTAAGTGGGCCCTCCGCCCCTGCACTCATCCTGCAGTTCCACCCCCAAAACATAGTCACTGGGAGCCCACCCCCTATCACAGATGCCCCAGGGTCAGAGGCCTGGGCTGGGGTCTCTCCTTCTCCGACCCCCCTCCTTCCTGTGTAGAATGAAGCTGGTCCCACTGCAGCGGTTGCTCATTGGCCCCTGCTGTGTGCCAGCCTCACACTGGGCAGCAGCACAGAGCACGTGGGCCCTGGAGTTAGATCCACTTGAGCCTGGGTCCCAGTTTGGCCGCGTCCTAGCTGTGTGACTTTGGCTCTTCCAGTTCGTGTAGCGCTCAGCTCTGTAACTGAGGATGAGAAGCGTGGCTAGGAAGGCAGCTGTGATCTGAGAGTGTGTAAAGACCTCAGCCCGGTGCGTGGCATGCAGTGAGTGCTTGGTGAATGTGAAGTGCTGCTATCACTGTCGTCTTCAACAGTATCTCAGAGTTGTGTGAGATCAAGTGGTGCACCAGCTCTTCATAAACTGAGGTGCTCTGAGGTGGTGGCTGCTTCTTGTCCAGGAGTGTCAGATTACAGCTTATAGTCAAACCCCGGGGGACACCACAAAGCATCTGATCCCTGGCTCTGGAGGACCATCCCCAGGAAGCTTTGCCCACGGGCTGGCATGCAGGGCCTTCCCCCACTCCATTAGGACACCCTGGCCCCCACAACCAGAGCAGCTGTCTCCCAGCGCTCGGGAGCCCGCTGGGAATGCACCAGCTGGGCCCAGCCCCGCCTGGTGTAGCGCCCTTTCCTCACAGGGCTGTTCGTCTCCATCCTCATCCTGTCCCTGGTGTTCGCCAGCCGGCTCCGCCCCGCCAGCCGGGCCCCGCTGCTCTTCCGGCCCGATACCAACATCCAGGTGCTGCTGGACCTCAAGTACAACCTGAGCGCCGAGGGCATCTCCTGCATCACCTGTTCAGGTGAGGCGTTCCCTGCCCTCTTGGGTGTCCAGTTCTCAAAGGCTGTTGGTCCGACGGATACAGGATCCGGGCTCCCCATTGATGCCTGACCTCAGCCAAGTCCCACTCACCTCTGAGCCCCCGTGTTCCCACAGTTCATTCTATAGATGCTTGTGGGGTACCTGCTGGGTGCTGGCTCTGGGGAGTGTGGTGGGTAGGAGGCACAGGCTTCCCAAGCTCAGGAAGTCCACATTCCAGCTCGAGGGACTGGTCACTGTAATAGTAGATCTGAGCTTTGGTGGAGGAAGAAGAGGGAGTCTTAGAGGCCCACATCATGGAAGGCTTCCTGGAGGAAGTAACACCTAAGCCAGAACTCACAATAATGGGAAGGAGTTAGCCAGGCCCGGAGGGGAGAGGAAGGAAGAGTTGGGGTTAGCCAGGCTGGGAGGGGAAAGAAGGAAAGAGAAGGGGTTAACCAGGCTAGGAGGGGAGAGGAGGAAAGGGGTGGAGTTAGCCAGGCTGGGAGGGGAGAGGAGGGAAGGGGTGGGGTTAGCCAGCTGAGGAGGGGAAAGGAGGAAAGCTAAGGGGTTAGCCAGGCTGGGAGGGGAAAGGAGGAAAGAGGAGGGGTTAACCAGGCTAGGAGGGGAGAGGAGGAAAGGGCTGTGGTTAGCCAGGCTGGGAAGGGAGAGGAGGGAAGAGGAGGGGTTAGCCAGCTGAGGAGGGGAAAGGAGGAAAGAGGAGGGGTTAGCAAGGTGAGGAGAGGAGAGGAGGGAAGGGGTAAGGGTAGCCAGGCTGGGACGGGAGAGGAGGGAAGAGGAAGGGTTAGCCAGATGGGGAGAGGAGGGAAGGGGTGGAGTTAGCCAGGCTAGGAGGGGAGAGAAGGGAAGGGGTGGAGTTAGCCAGGCTAGGAGGGGAGAAGAGGAAGAGGAGGGGTTAGCCAGGCTGGGAGGGGAGAGGAGGGAAGGGGTGGGGTTAGCCAGGCAGGGAGAGGAGAGGAGGGAGGAGTCTAGGCAGAGAACTGCAGAGGTAGGAAGACCAAGACCATGTTTGAGAGAGGCAGTTGCAGGAGCTAAGGCTGTCAGCCAGTGGGCTGGGCCAGGCAGGGGGGTGGAAGTGAGGGTTCTGGATTTTATTCTGATCGTCACTGGAAACTAGTCATGGAGTTTAAGTAGAGAAGCGGGGTGATGGAGTCTCCCAGGTGCTGTGTGGAGTGGATTGGGGCACTGGGTGGAGGCTGGGTAGGAGGTTGATGGGATATTCTAGTTAAGAGATGGTGGCGCTGGGATCAGCGTGCTGATGGCAGCTGTGGTGGAGTCCGGAGGTTTTTAGGAGGTGGTTTCCACAGGACTCGGTGATGGAGTGGGAGCCGGGAATGAGCAAGGCGGGGAGATAGAGATGGCTCCCTGATTCTGAGGTAGCTGGTCCAGGTTTTACAGAGGGGGAGTGGAGTGGGGACAGGTGAAATCAACCAAGGTCATCCGGCTTTGCCAGGGCAGTTAGAAACCAAATGAGAAGACGCCTGGGTGAGCGCGTCCAGCTCCCGGGAGCAGGTCTGCCAGCTGCTGTAATTGCCTCCGTTTAATTAGGGCGGTGTTCACATTAACCTGGCCTTCCCCTTGGTAATGGCAGCCAAATGCATGATCATCCACTGCGGCTCCAAGAGGCGCTGGGGGAGCCCCTCGAACCTCGGAGCCAGCCCCGGCCACGTCCCCAGCTCCTCTCCCCGCTGCCAGGGCATGGCCTTGCACTCCATCACTGCCACCACAGGCTTCCTGCCTGCCCAAAGGGCCTGCTTCCCATCCACAGATGGACAAACCCCAAACTCCCCGACAACAATTAGGGCCAGAACCCCACCCACAGCCCAGCCCCTGCCCCCTGTACCTCTTCTTCTGGAACTGCCTCTTGGAGGGACCCCTCCAGAGTACAGCAGAGTGCTTCAGCTTTACAAAGGGCAGGTGAGGCCAGACCCAAACAGAGCTGAGGTCACTCCCTGGGCAAGTCCCTCCACCTCTGCTTTCCACTCCATCAAGTGGGGTTCACGGAACTGCCACAGGATGGTTGTAAGGATTAAAACTTTGAAGATGCAGTTTCTCTCATTTCTAATTTAAAAAACTCAAAAGGCTAACACACAACACTTGAGGCAAAATAGGAATATATGTCTCCCGTCATGTCCGCCAGCTGATGACCTTGGCTTTCCAGTCACACCTGTCAATTGGGTACAGAGGATGTGACATCCCACCCCCGAGGGAAGTGTATCATCATCCCCACCCGGCAGAGGGCAGAGTGGCACAGAGAGGGCTGGCAGGGGCGGTGTTTTTCTCTGGGCAGGTAGATGGTGCCTTTCTGTGGGCCTAAAATTTTTATAAATTCAGTATTTGATTTTTTAAAAGTTCTTCCTAGTTTCTTTCTGACCCCTGACCCCCCCACCCCCTCCAGTCCCTGGGCCCCAGTTCCTGAGACTGTCTCAGATCCCAGTCTCTTCCCTCTGCCCATCGGACCCAGCCCAGGATGCCCTGCTGTCCTTGACGTGGCACTGGGGGGCAGGTCTGTTCCAGGAGAAGCCTCACAGCCTGCAGAACAACATCCGGACTTCCCTGGAGAAGAAGAGGCGAGGCTCGGGGGTCTCCTGGGCCAGCCGGCCTGAGGCCACCCTGCAGGGTGAGCACTGGGGGTGGGAGTGTATGGAAATCCTCCCCAGTGCTAGGGTTGGGGCCCTGTAAGAGGAGCAGATAAAATTCCTTCTGGATTCTCCTGCAAGAAGAACGTGTGTTCCTGGTCACTGCAGAGGAGCTGGGGAAGGGGGGCGAATTTGGGGCCCTCACCTGCCATCCTGCCAGGACAGTAGGCTCCCCTCACACCCTGGTCTGTGGTGCTCCCCAAACCCTCCCTGTGCACCAGAGCCATCTCCTGAGTGTCGGTGGAGAGGGGAGGCGGGCATCCTGGGCCTGAACACTGGCTTATCCCTACTGATGTCTCCCTCAGAGGTGGGTGCCGGGACAAGTGTACTGGAGGAATGGAGGGAGCTCTGTCCATCCCTATCACCCTAAGGCACTGTCACCACCTCTGCCTAACCAGTCATTCCCAGCACCAGCCCTGTACCATCACTGGCACACCTTCACCATGAAACCCTCCATCACTGTCACCTCCGCTGTCTGGGCCACCCCGGTGACTACCACGTCCCCCACCACCCCTGCCACCCCATCCCAGTGCCCACCTCCTCCCCCACCATCCCTGCCACCCCATCCCAGTGCTCATCACCTCCCCACCATTCCTCCTACCCCATCCCAGTGCCCACCACCTCCCCCACCATCCCTCCCACCCCATCCATGTGCCCATCACCTCCTCCACTATCACTGCCATGGAGCTGGTCCAGTAGAGAGGGGCACAGTCAGCACTGGAGATGAGTCCAAGGCCAGGACTCAGCTCTTCAGTCAACAGAGCTGAGGGTGGCCTGCTTCAGGGTCGGGAGAAGTCAGTCAAGGTCAAGTCTGCCCCCCTTTCGTCCTGCATTTGTCCGTAGATTTCCTGGGCACTGTGTACATCTCTGAAGTGAAGAGTAAAGGCCATCCTGCTGTCTACAGGCTCTCCCTCAATGCCAGCCTGCCTACTCCTTGGCAAGCTGTGTCGCCTGGGGATGGAGAGGTGCCCTCCTTCCAGGTGAGCCTGGGCTGTCGTGAAGTGAGCCACCGCCACTGGGGGTGGGGGGCCCTGAGGGCCACACTGTGGGCCCTGGCCACATAGGGAGGGAGACACAGCTTTGAGGATGAGGACCCCTCTCCCCCACACCAGCCATGTCTGTGACAGGGACCTGCTGAGTGGTAGCAGCGTGGGCTTCTGAGTCAGCCAGGCCTGGATTCAAATCCTGGCTCTGCCATTTATTAACTGTGTGTCTTTGAGCAGATTACTTACCCTCTCTGAGCCTCAGTTGCCTCATCTGTGACGTGGGGATGCGACAGGCACCAGCCAGCGTTGTTGGAGGTGTGTGAGGTGAGGCCTGTGCAGTGCAGGACGCCTGGACACAGTCCCTGCTTGGGCAGTGGCAGCCAGCAATCTCGCTGTCCGTGGCAGCTGCTCCAGCACGGCAGAAAGGAGTCTGCGAGCACAGACTTGACTCTTGCCCTTCATGGGGGTCATTTGTGTTTCTTTGCTTTTTTTCTTTTTTTTTTTTTTTTTTGGAGTGGGGAGGATGGGCTTGCTCTGTCACCAGGCTGGAGTGCAGTGGCATGATCATAGCTCACTGCAGGCTTGACCTCCTGGGCTCAAGTGATCCTGTCTTATCAGCCACCTGGGTAGCTGCAACCACAGGCACACACCACCACGCCAGCTAATTTTGTTTTTTATTTTTTGTAAAGACAAGGTCTCTCTGTGTTGCCCAGGCTCATTTGTGTTTCTTTAACATGGTACACCCTTCTTGGTAACAGGGACACGTGCCAATTCCTTTGTTCAGGGTTTATATTTTCATTTGAAAGGTGAGGTCTCAAAGGCCTCTGAGCCTTTGCACGTGCTGTTCCCACTGCCTGAAAAGCTTTTCCTTTGGCTTGGTGCGTGGCTGACTCCTTGGTGCTCATTGAGGTCTCGGCATGCCTGTCGGGCCCCACACAGCTCTGCCCCAGCACCTTTCTCGCCTTGTCCTCCTCTCCCTGTCATTTTTCCCATCTTATCTTCCTTGTTCTTGGGAGCCATCGTCATTGCCAGCTCCACGAGGGCAGGGACTATGCCCATCAGAGCCTGGCACAGTTCCTGGCGTGGGACAGACAGTGAGCAATTGTTGAAGGAAGACATGAGGCTCAGAGAGGCAGGAAGGGATTTGCCCAAGTGCCGAACTCAAACCCAGGCCTCCCAAGCCTCCGCCCAGGGCTCTGTCCCCGACTCCGAGGACGGGGACAGGGTGAACTATGCTGAGACGGGAGGGGACGGAGCCTGAGGCCGGGCCCAGGCCGAGGCAGCCCCCCCGAGTCACCTGTCTTGTTTCTGTCAACCCACTGCTTAGGTGTATAGAGCGCCTTTTGGTAACTTCACCAGGAAGCTGACCGCTTGTATGTCTACAGTAGGGCTGCTGCAGGCGGCGAGCCCCTCCTGCAAGTGGATGCTGACGACCTTGGCCTGTGATGCCAAGCGGGGCTGGAAGTTTGACTTCAGCTTCTACGTGGCCACCAAGGAGCAGCAGCACACCCGGTAACAGAGCCTGGCAGACAAGCCGGTGCCCACCAGCCCCGCTGCTTCTTTGCCCTTTTCTCACTTTTCTCTCTCTCTTCACATGAGGCATGCCAGCAGGCCCCCCCGACTTTTTTGTTTTTTTCTGAGACGGAGTCTCACTCTGTTGCCCTGGCTGGAGTGCTGTGGTATGATCTTGGCTCGATGTATAAAACCTCTGCCTCCCAGGTTCGAGTGATTCTCCTGCCTTAGCCTCCTGAGTAGCTGGGATTACAGACATGCACCACCACACCTGCCTAATTTTTGTATTTTTAGTAGAGATGGGGTTTTGCCATGTTGGCCAGGCTGAACTCAAACTCCTGAACTCAGGTGATTCACCTGCCTCGGCCTCCCCAAGTGCTGGGATTACAGGCATGAGCCACTGTACCCGGCCCTGAGGGAGGCCAGCAGTCCCCTTTAAGAAACTGCCACCTATTTCCACACACTTGCTCAGATGGGTCTCTGCCCAGGGCTGGGTAGTGGGTTACAGTGGCCACCTGGCTGTCCCTCTAGCACACCCTCTGCCTAGAATGGTTTTCCCCAGCTCCTCACGTGCAAGACAATTTCTCAAGATTCAAGCCACTGTCCAAGTATCTCCTGGGAGAGGCTGTCCCTCCCCGAGCACCATGTCCAACCTCTTTCCATACGTCATCCACTGCGCTCCTGGCCCCACTGCCACCTGCCACCATGCTGACCTGTGGTGTTACCTGTCTTCCCACAGGAGCACACAGGCATCTTGTGGTGTCTGGCGTAGCAGGTGCAGATAAGTACTTGCTGAATGAATGATTATGCACCACACTTCCTTGACAAAGCACTCACCCACACTCTAAATACATCATGAATTCAGAAAATATTTATTGAATGCCCCTGCCGCTTACGCTGGAAGGAGAGTGAGGGGAGGGCCTCTGTTGTATTCACCTGCCACCGGCCCAGTCCCTGTTAGTGCCTGGTGTGAAGTCGGCCCCACTACGTGCTGAGTGAGAGGCTGCATTCTGTGCTCTCGGGATCTTCAGCCAGGGGCACGTTTTATGGGGTTTCATTCCCCGTGTTGTAAACACAGCCCTGCATCCGTTTATCCGTGGAGGCTGTATTAGCCGAAGGTCTCTCTCCGCCGTTCACGGATTTAACAAACCGTGAGCTCCAACTGTGTCAGCACTGTGCTAGGGATGTGGTAGTGACAAAGACAGATGTGACTCCTGCCCTCGGGCCGTCTTTCGGGAGACAGGCAACTAACAAGTAAACAGCAGTGTCATTATAAACTGTGATACGTGCTCTGAAAGAAATAGCCCCACTGTCATTGTGGTAGAGAACAGCGGTGTGAGGCCATGCTTGGTGACACAGGGACTGTGGCATCTGAGGGGGCTGGGTGACACGGGGACTGTGGCCTCTGAGGGGGCTGGGTGACACGGGGACTGTGGCCTCTGAGGGGGCTGGGTGACACGGGGACTGTGGCCTCTGAGGG